>OZ012667.1:36116682-36339182 GCA_963942505.1 Lordithon lunulatus | reverse complement strand
TATATATATATATATATATACCAATGTGTTTATAATGTAGGTTAACCCCCCTTGTAGCAGTGCTGGGAATATTCCATCTAGTCCTGGGGACTTAAAAGATGAAAAGCTAGTTATTGTCCATTCTATTTTAGTTCAGGCAGATGAGGATCAGTTACTATGTTGAGACCTCCAGGTTAATTGCCAGGAAAGTGGGTGTCTAGGAGTACCTCGATAGTTTGGAAGGGTGTTACCGTGAAGATGCCATCCTTCCGTTTTAGCAAGTTAAGTTCTTGTACAGCGTCTTTTGAGATTACTCTCTTCAGACGAGCAGCTGCTGCTGTAGGCTCAATGTGCAGTAGGCTCTCCATGTATTTCTTTGTCGCTTCCTGACTTCACTTTTGAATTGTCTACGGGCTTCCCTAGAAGTTTCCCATAGAACTTTATCATTTCCAATCATTAATCCATAACAATAGCAATATTAGTAACATCCAAAAATTTTATTAACTACGATCTTCACTTAAGCAGGATGCAGCACAACTAATACAAGCAATTGAAATTTCTGTTTGAAATTATGTTGTGGCCTGGAAAATTATCTGTGAATGGCATGCTAATAAAACGTTAATTATTTACAATCATATCAAGGTGATTGTTTGGTTTAAGCCGCATAGAAAAAGAATCCCATTCAAAACTAAGGCAATTGTTGGATAATGTCACCAAGCATTTACGATTTCTAGGTGTTTTCAATCAGCCAGTCCAACAATGGGATGCCTTAATAATTTATATGATAGGTACTCGATTAGACCCAGGCACAATGTTGGGCCGGCAAACCCAACGAAGAGGACAATCCAAGTTTCGCTCCCAAAATTTTAACTAAATTTAACGCAAATTCGTAAATTTAAAAACCGAGAGTGCTAAAGCGTTTTAGTGGCTGCTCGTGCTATCCCCTGGGCAAGTACTTGAGCACCCTAGCAATTAGACTAAACACCATAAGCTCAAGTTATGCACCCACATGTAGGACATAAGTGAGGCCACTGTCACTGCTAAAACAGAGTGACCGTCCTCTCAGGACACCCTCTCGCAGGTGGCACAGACTTCCCCAATGCTGAGGGCTTACGACAACGTCAACCCTCAAGCGGCGGATGACTTTGTGCGACGAGAGAGGCTAAAACCATGGGAGGGTACAGCAAAGAAAATATAATCCTGGAAATGAACCCTGCATGAACGACGCGGGCAACAAAAGCCATCTGGTGCCACATCTGAAGTTGGCAGCGAATAATATCTATCATATCTATCTTCACGTTAAGGTTTTGGCGCAATATTCAAAATATAATAATTCACATATTTTATTTTAATAATAACTATATACATATTTATATATATATATATATATATATATATATATATATATATATATATACTTATATATATATATATATATATACTTATATATATATATATATATATATATATATATATATATATATATATATATATGTCGGCGCTTAATTACAATAATCGTTTTCAAGCCATAATGATAGCACAAGGGTGCATTGCGCAGCGTCTGATTGGTAGTGAAACCAATCAGGAGGTCCGATTTTAAGGAATGTGTGTACTTGAGATCTTACCCTCGATGGGGGTTTGAGCAGAATCAGTTGACATAGCGCGTCGGTATGGAAATACCGAGCGTTGGCGTTGGCCGGGACTGCTTTCTCAAGATAATTATTAGTTATTGTATAATCAGTGCTTTAAGTTAGTTACTCAGTTGTTAATAAAATGTGTTAGTTGATTGTGACGAAGGACTTATTATTTATTGTGTATCTAATAATATCCTCCAACGAGCACGCCCTGGATTTACCGGACCAAGTACCTGACCATACTGATTGTTATTAGTAATAAAGATATGTGATACATCTAATTAATACAACGCCCTGCGTATACTATACACTCGCTCCGACATATATTATCTATTGCCTTTTACCTTTCGGTGTAGGCTACATATTTATATGATATATAAATAACAATTTCAAATGTAGGTCTGCATCTTGACGTCACATTCTCGATAGTATTTGTAGCAATGAAAATATGAAAGAAAACAAGAATAATATTAATGTTTATTAATTGATCTACAATAGAAATATTTATTTCAATGTCCAATAGAATATTACTTAACAACCTTTCTTTAACACCTAGATGAAGGTTACTGAAAATGCAATAGTGAATATTTATGGACACAAAGGGTACGTTTATATAAAGATAATGCAAAAGTCTTATCTTCCAGTGTCCAACACCTAGCAGAAGGTTTCTTATCATTGTTTCGTAACAGAATTTATAAAAGATTTTGTTAAATAATACTTTAATTTTCTCCTTTTCATTAACCAATTTTCTCTTTAATTTACTGATTTTTGAGATGGCCTGTTGATGAATCCTATACATTTCACCCTCTCTGGTTGTCAAATATTGTTTATGTAAACCTACATTGGATAAGTAACCATGTTTGCCAGTTTTAATAACAAAGTCCTGACATAAAAAGGAATAGGGATCTCCCTCATCATTATCACTTTCACAAACTTAATTACACATTTTAATGGAGGAGAATCAGTCAATCAGATACAGAAGAACATTCTACCGATTTATAGGGACCAGCATTAGCTTCCACTTTGTCAATATTATTGTTCAATAAATTACTAGAAGAAGGATGGGGAAATAGTTCACTGAATACCTATCTATTATTTGATACTAACGTTTGTAACACAAAAACGAGCCGAGGTGATAGTCATCAGTCTAACACTGGGCAATATCTCAAGCAAAATAAAAAACTGGCACGTATCAAGTCAGGTATCCATGTCTGATCACCGACTGATACGCTACGACCTAGATTTTGTACCACGTGAACTACCGTCCTACAGAAATCCACAAAAAACTAATAAACGACTATTTTGCGGATACCTATCGGATAGGATGGAGTATCAAGCAACAGACAAAATTCCAGAATCAGTGGACGACTTGGAGGCCTGTGTGAAACACCTCCAAAAATCACTGATTTCATCATATCAGGACTCCTGCCCCATGAGAAAGGCGGGCGTGAGAGCAGAGGTCAACGGTCTCCGATCTAAGGCCAGAAAAACTTTCTACAAGGCCAAAAACAGAAATGATATAGTTCTATGGGAAACTTCTAGGGAAGCCCGTAGACAATTCATAAGTGAAGTCAGGAAGCGACAAAGAAATACATGGAGAGCCTACTGCAATGTCATTGAGCCTACAGCAGCAGCTGCTCGTCTGAGATTAATCTCAAAAGACGCTGTACAACTACTTAACTTGCTAAAACGGAAGGATGGCATCTTCACGGTAATACCCTTCCAAACTATCGAGGTACTAATAGACACCCACTTTCCTGGCAATTAACCTGGAGGTGGCAACATAGTAACTGATCCTCATCTACCTGAACTAAAATAGAATGGACAATATCTAGCTTTTCATCTTTTGAGTCCCCAGGACTAGATGGAATATTCCCAGCACCGCTACAATGGGGGTTAACCTACATTATAAACACATTGGTATTGGGCTTGTTTTGTTGAATCAATCTTTAATATATTACCTTCGTTAACTTCAAAGGTAAATCGCACTCAAATTCCAATCGGGCCCTGTTTTTATTTTTAAGATGTCAAATGGCGGAAAACCAGCTTAACAAAAATAGGGCATTATAAATTTTAAAGCTTTGTCTGAAGTCATTTCATATTTAGCTATTCTCTTTAACTAAAAATTAGACTAACTGCCGGTTTTAAAACCATTTTTTACTTATAACACAAGAAATGTTAATCTCTTTCTTCCACTGAAAAAAAATCCAACACGGTTTCCGAAACGGATGAAAATTAATTTCTCATCCAGCTTTCACTTTCAATTCGGAACGAACAGCCGCGATGCATCGTGATTTAGATTTGATTTACATTTTTAACAATGAAGCTCTACAGAAAATTATCAAGTTTCATTTGTAACCCCTGCAACAATGTAATATACGACCAGTGGTACATTATATACCCCATACCCCAGTTTGAGAACCTATGATACATATCAATTAAACATACTTTTAAATGAGTTTTTAGTAATTTATATATTACATCAAGTACTATTGGAAATTGGAAATTTGAAATTGTACAAGCGGCTATTCTAAAGTAACAATTAATTGAGAACGAGTTGAAACACTTTTTTTTATAAAAGGAGATGTAGATTGAGATGGTATGTAACTTCTCAAATTATTCATTAGTATTTCTTAAAAAGTGTTTGAAAGATGTCAATTTTAAGAACATGCCGGGAAAAGGAGCAAGTACATAATTTTCTTTCATCTCGTTGTAACAACCATGCACGGCTCTATAATCGTAGTTTTCTCTCTTGTGGCATTATATAATTGATAAAGTTTTTGTAAATTTAAACCCTTTTCCAGCTCATTTGAATGCATGATTCGGCTGTAAACATAATTTTTAGTCTAGTACACGACAATTGTGGTATGTTGGTCGTAGATCGAGCTGAGCATCGCACACGAAATAGTACTCCACACAATTCTGTGTGTAGTAGAACTAGACAGTTTAGCAAGATTCTTGATGAATCTAGTACAATGTAATCCACTTTTAGGCTCTCTTCTCCTGCAAGTTTACTAATCGCTTTACATAGAAGCGAATGTCTTTTTGTTTGCCACAGCAAATTTATAATTCCCGAGCACGTTTTCTGGATAAACCGCTTCATGATTTATTTAGCCTTATATTCAAAGTTTGTTGCACCAGATGTATTAAAAGCTTTAAGATGACCTACAAGTGTAGTATATTTTACATTGAAACCCCTACAAACAGTTTTTATTGATAACATCTTTTCTAAGGGTCCAGTAATAGCGTCAACTGCTTTTTTCATTGATACAGTCAATAGGATTTTTTTTTCTACTTTTATTTCATAATACATAATATGGAATACTAACCTATAACACAGAGCGAAATAAGTACCTATAATCAATGATTCGTGGTACATGAAGTTGTTGGGATCCAAGGTGCATTTTCCCAAGCTTAACGTTCTCAACATTCTAGGTTATGTTTAAAACTGAAATATGGTATAATAAATAAGCAGTGATACAAGTAGAAAGCGATTTTAAACACAAAACAAGATGGTCAACCTGTAAAAATCAATAGTAAAACCAAAAGTCGTTACTTTTTGAGCTAAAAAATATATTTCTATTTTACTCAAGAACAATAGTACATAGACAACCCCTCTCCGACTTGCACGCACGCTACTGAGTAAAATATTGCCTTTGAACAGTTATGTCATGTACATAGCAGCATTTGTCAAGAAACAGAAGTGTGATCCAAGCTACACTATGATAAATGTACAGCAGTCTCCCATATTCCTCGTGTATTTTAATATATGTTTGATAATAATAGCAATCCTAAACATCCACAGTTGTCATGACAACCATGGCGGAATATTATGTCAGGATTGTGACTAGCGATATCTATGAGATTGACGCACCCACCACCCTTAATACTAACGATGATGTACCAGTGTATGCAAAGTCATATCGTTATCCAGAAATCCATAGAAGCACAATACGAAATCACATAAATGAAATGCTAGAACTTAAACTTATTAGGTCGTCATAGTCCTTAGTCTACCCCGATTTGGTTGTAGTAAAAAAACAAAAAGAAATGGCGTGTAGTAATCGACTACCGTAAATTAAATGATAAAACTAGGCGATCGTTACCTACTTCCAAATATTACCGATCTACTCGATAAACTCGGTCGATGCCAGTATTTCACTAGACTCGACCTTGCCTCCGGTTTTCATCAGATCGAGAAGTCAGAAAAAGATACTTATTCCGAAAATCGCATTAGCTCTGAAAACGGACATTTTGAATTATTTAAATGCCATTCAGATTAAAAAACGCACCGGCGTCCAACGCGTCATGAACATTATCCTACGCAGAATACAAAATGAAAAATGCTTAGTTTATCTTGATGATATTATTATTTTCAGTACAAGTTTGCAAAAGTATGTCGATAGACTGAAAGAAGATTTCAATGGTCCAAGGAAATTTAATTTAAAAATTCAGTTGGATATATCCAAATTTAATGTAAGAGTAATGCCAGAAGGTGTCATAACGTATCCTGACAATATAAAAGCCATTCAAAATTATCCTATTCCCAAAACAACGGGGCAAATAAAAGGATTTCTAGTCCTTCTCGGATATTTCTGAAAATGTATAAAGGATTTCGCTAAATTAACGAATCCTCTTACTAAATGCCTAAAAAAGATGTTGTTATGGATATACATAATATTGACCATAAACATAATTTTAATTTATGTTAAAACATTTTAATAAATCAACCGATACTTCAGTATCCGATTTTAATAAGGAATTTAACTTGAAATTGATGCTAGCAATTATACTACTGGCGCTGTTTTATCTCAAGGTTAAGATTAATCTATTGCTTATGTGAGTCGTACGTTAACTGTAATGTACAACAAACAACTATATTAATATTGAAAAAGAATTCCTTGCAATTATTTGGTCTGTGAACTATTTGAGCCTGTGAGGATGAAAGTGGCGTAAGTCACATTTGAATTGTTTTGAAAAGGAGAAGATTTTGCGTTTGGTATTTATATAAATCGACGTGCGCAATTACAGACGTGAAGTCAATTTAGTCATAAATAAAAATTTAACTGCATACGTTGATTTGCAAATGTTACTTACACCACTTTCATTCTCACAGGCTCAGTTCAGACCCTATTTATTCGCTACAAGAATGGTTATTTAATATAAAAGACCACAATTCTAAAATAATTAGAAGGCGTTTCAAACTTGCCGAATATGACCAGACGACTCTATCGATTTTAATGCAGAGGAAAACGATTAAACAATCCATTAAAATATAGAAAATTCTATATTCTGTATCTCTGTCATAGATAAACCTGTGAATATCGGAACAAATCAAATAATCATTTCCGTTCAGTTCATTATTTACCTTGTGAACCGAAATTTAAATCATTATTTAATAATGGAAAGCAACGAATACTTTTAAAATTATCAAAGTCAGACTTTGAATACGATATTTTAATATATATATATATATATATATATATATATATATATATATATATATAGACTATTGCAAAAATTCTGAAATTAATTTTGTAAAATGTACAAGTTTATTAACGGATATTGAAAATGAAATAGTAAGAAAATCATAGTATTAAAATGTATCGCGAAGGTAAAACCAACCATCGCGGCATCGATGACACTGATGCCGAAAACGTAGATTTTATTGGCCGAATCAACGGCGCAGCATCCATAAATATATTAACGAATGTGAAATTTTCCATTTAAGCAAATGTTATAGAAGACCATAGAAATAAAAATATAATATAACGTAGGTCTTTCAAAGTTACAGAATACAGAACATACATTTGTTCACTATTGCGGTCTAACGTCACTTTACGATGAACTAAAAGATTTAGATATACAGTATAAGAACTTGAAAATAACAGTTCAAAATAACTCTGTATATATCCGTGAATTTAAAAATTATTATATTTATTATAATTATATTTATAAATTATATTCGTGGAAAAAAATGATAATAAAATCAATAATATAAAATTGCTTGCTTCAGGAAAACGCAAATTTAAAAGGATTAATAGACGGATTGGGAACAATTATATAAACCGTTTCCGCATATATAGATGCAACTGACGGTGAATGAATTCATAGAATTATAAATCATTTACAAAGTAACCAGAAGATTAATGAAAATCAATTAATAATGGAATACAGTTTAAATACTGATGTTATAAAGAAATTTAATGAAACATTAAATGGTAAATAGAACATAATGAATTAGTCACGAATATAGTAATTTGGCGAAATATTAAAAGATGAGATTGGACATCAAAATATATTATTTGATTAAGATACATTCAATGAACTAATTGTTCTATCTAATATACTTCTTTGCAGTATTTTCTACGATATAGAAAACTCTATTATGTTCTGTAATTAAAAGTAATACATCCAAGTGTTATAAAACCAAATGACTTGTATGCTGAACTGCAGAAAATATCAATGTATTATAATGAGCAATTCCTCCCTATCCCTACGAATTACGAATATGAAGGTGACAAATACTTCCAATGCTTGGTTTATGAATTGACAAGCAATAAAGCTAAATGCGATAAGCAAATTATATTAAGTGAAAATAGCAATAATTGTCAATATACATAAGTAGATATTGCCGAGAATCATTTAGAAATAATTCCGGAAATAAACCAATACCATGCAGTAATTCCAAATCAAGGGAGAATTAAATGAACATATCGAGACGAGACAGAAACACAAAAACTTGTTGGAATTTATTTAATTAAACAAGGTAAATGTAAAGTATGTTTACAAAATCGTGAAATTTTTGTTCAACGACACACCAAACATCATTATTCCGAGTTCTGGATAACGACCTTGTATCTGATATTGGCCAGCATCTTCAGCAACTGCCCTTGTGAAATGTCTACAATAGAGAAGACGGCTTCCAGGGGGGTGCCAAACTCTAAGAGAGGAGTCCTCCAGGTCTTATTGCGGATTGTGCATTGTGCATTCATATGTGCACATTCAAAAATGGTGGAAAAAATGGATACTTTTATTAAAAATTGGCAATTTCAAATTAAAAATCGATGTGTCCGAGCATTTTTAGTAAAAATCATTAATACATGTTGTATCGAATTTATTCTATACTTTATGGCCATGTAATCTTGAAGCCGGTATTTCTGGTTACATTTTAAAATAAATATGTTTTATTGAAATTAATTAGAAAATGTCTCCTATTATTCGTTACAAAACATTAAAACAATATGTATTTGTTAAGTAGTAGGATCAGAATCTATAATTATGTATTATTAATATAAATTTTGAATTATTCTTTTACGCGTTTACGTTGTTTATAAAAGTCATTCCCACTCGAAAAACTACTTAATTTAAATCGAGAGTTTTCCTTTATGTGGATTTCTTATCTGTGTGCGCTTACAATCGTATGTTTGATAGCGAAATCTAGTCAATATTTACCCAAATTGATTTTATCATACATATAAAAAACTGATACGTACACAAAACAAATAATATGACAGGGACATCATTTGTATAATGTATAAAATAAAGATAAAACGCCAATGATTTGTGGTGAATTGGAATATGTTCTGTAATGTTTGTTAGTTTGTTTGTGAAATCTAACATTATAAAGAGTAAATAAAATATATATGTACTTTGTTTTCCTTTCATGCTTTTGTTTTTTGCGAACTGCAACTAGTATCCGCTACGTTATACCCATTTTCACAATACAGTAACAAACGCTACATTTAGCCTTTAAAAAGAAATATCATAAAGTAAAAGCCATAATAACTTATTACTATTATATATAGTATATTTTAACTTGTTTTCTTTTCTGAGACCAAAGACATTAGCGAATATTTTGTGTGTATTTATTTAATGTAATGTATTAAGGTGGGTTTATGCTGAAAAGTTCAGAAGGCTATTTTCCATTAAGTTGTATATGGTGGCAAAATAATTAAAAATAACTAATAAATAAAATGACGGTGGACGAACCAAATTTAATAAATAACAAGTTATAGTAATATATGAGCCTATGAGAATGAAAGTAGTGTAAGTCATATTTGAATTGTTTTGAAAATGAGAAGATTTTGAGTTTGGCATTTATGTAAATCGACGTACATAGTTACGTTTTTAGTTATCAATAAATTGATTTCAAGTCTGTAACTTCGAACGGCGATTTACATAGATACCAAACGCAAAATCTTCTCCTTTTCAAAACAATTCAAATGTGACTTACACCACTTTCATTCTCATAGGCTCATATATGGCCATTAAGTTGGCATTGCTGCCTGTTTTGATGTCAATTTTATGAATACGGCAGTTATTTATATACGATCGTTTGTTGTGTGTGGCAGTGTTGATTATCTATGAAGATTTTAAATTGATTGAGTTGGTGAGGGAGTATGATTGAAATCCGCACTTCATAAGGATTTGCTAAGAAAAAGAAATGCATAAAAATCTAATAAAAATATTATTAAAAAATGTTATTTCTTTGTTATAGTGCAACGATCCCACCTTGACAGAAGGGTGGTTGTAAGGCGACGACATGCCCTGGCTAGCTTAGTGGGAAGGTCGTGGTTCTTTTCGAATAATATGAAGCTAATAAAAAAATATCAATCACGCTACTACGGTCCGACTGCAAAACTGGTATGGATGCTCTAAACCTTACCTAAATCAAATAAGGGCGCCACTTGGTTTTTTAATAAAGAGACATAATAAGTTCAGATAAAACCAAGAAAAAAAAAGATTTATTTAAATTGTAATCAAATTTTAAATTGAAAAAATAATAGATTGTGTGTAAATATACATTTGTGCACCTTGCACTTGCTACGGTGCGATATACAATATCTAAAAATATATTATAAAAACCCAAGCGTGACCGGTATCGCAACAACCTTACTCAACGCCAAAAAATAAAGCCCCCCTGACATCAAAGCAAATCACTCCCAATGTTAAACAAAAATGACTACTATGAACCCCAATTATATTCAATTATTCAACCGACCGTCCCGTTATGTATAACGTCGCAAGATCTTACGCAAGGCAGCTGCTCCAGTCGAACACGTGCAGAGATGAAAGTTGGTAGATGTTGACCAAATCAGCTTTCCCCGTTACATCCTTGTGGCTGGACCATTTCCTGCTGCTGCTCCATGGCTGTTATCTCCGGATGGCTCGGATTTTCGTTGATTTCACGGTACTACGGCATTAACTATGGCCGGCTGGTAGGGAGTTTTCGGAGCACCTCTATCGCCAACTTCTGACTAGAGAGAGCTGCGGAGCTAGATGCATAATTTAATGTCTTATTGTCCAATTTATCGTAATAAAGAGATTAAAAACGCAGACCAGTAACTGTTCCTCAAAAAACCTGTTACAATAGATTTGTAATAACTAACATATGTATAATCTTCTTCTAGCTGAATCGATAGACAAGGGGTGGGGTTATTTAAGAAACCACTACACCGTGGAAAGGAAGCGAATAGAAGTATTACATCTGGACTGGGGGCCACTGCAACAACGAAATTATACGAGGCTTTGTCCTTTTTAGATATGTTACAACAGGAATGTATGTTTTTTTCTTCATAATTATAATATTCGGTAATGTGTGATTAAACAAAAACAGCATTATGTTGATATATCGGCATCTGCCAGGAGTGATTTATGAATTCCAAATATATTTCTAGGTCTAGTACAACTTATAAGGAGAACAGAAATAGCATCCCAGTAGATTAAGGACAGCTACATGTGGTACTTGATGACTTGATGAGAGTACTGAGGAATTCCAAGGTCAAGTCGATAGCCCGAGTTTTGTTGACATTCCTGGTATATACAATCAACATCATCATCATCCTCAGCTTCCACTTCAACATCATTGGCACCCCTGCTTAATAGATACAAGCGAAGACAAGGACAGAAGAATGAGGACAAGGGAGCAGAATCTGTCATGTATCACAGCAATCGAAACCTTGATTGACAAATAAGTGGACCAACCAGATGACAATACTGTCGCGGTTAGGGGGGTGTAGACTCTAAGGGCCGGTATTATAAACGTGAGTTAACCATCATATCAGTTAACCGTGAGTTAAGCTTGATTTGTTAGTTAACCTTCAAAGGCGTTGAACATATTGTTTTCAAGTGTCAGTTAATTAATCAACGCGTGGCAGTACCGTTCTCATAAATTCCCCAGATTTGATGCGTTATAATAGGTAAACATAACCTAAGTTGTAAATAATATATAGTTACAAAATAAAAAGGAGGAAGAAATTATAGAATTTAATAGAGCTAAGCAATCCCTAAAATGCATATTTTATAACAATATTGCAATAAATTTGCAAAATATAGATTTACTAAGGTTTCATTATTTATATTTCCAACATCCACATCTGAAGCAATTGGTACATTATTTAATTGTTCAATTTCTCATTGCATTTCCTCATCGATTGGTGGTAGTTCAGGTTCCGACCGATCACAAGCAATAGTACGTAGTACTGCAGTAGCAACTACTACTGCTTCCGCGTTATCTATTCAATTTTGTCAAGATAGCTAGTATCGGAAAGCGCATTTCTCAAACACTAAAGCATCGCTCAATGCAATTGCCTGTACGAATTTGAGCCTCGTTGAACAATTGTTTCTGGGGTTCACCAGTGAAGTGATTAGATATCGTTTAATACTGTATCCTCTGTCTCCAATCAGCAAATTATCACCCATCTGTCCATACCCTAATTTTGCAAGCAATTGACTGTGGAATCATGATACGATACTGGCCACAATGGACGTTCATGGAAAAATATCCTTTGAGATTCCGGTACATTTCATTATCATCTCCACCTGGCGATTGTATCTTGATATGTGTACAAACCAAGCCACCAATACAGTTGGTCCTCTTCACATTCTGGCATTTTTATAAACTGAGTATGCAAATAAGCAAATGCCCTAGATACCTTATGCTAATTTTTTAAATTTCTCTTTTAGTATTTTGGTTAATCGAAATCTATTGTAGAATTCCTCATTAGACTACTTTTGTAAATGATTTATTCTTTTTCTAAATAATTGAGGTTTTCATCATAATCCCTACTGAACTACTTGCACTAATTCAACAATATCTTCATCTTCGGTCATATGCATTACATTATATATTTTATAAATACTAATTGGGGCACCTTTTACCGTCCTCTTTAGGTTATGTTAGGTTAACTCATGGGTAAACCCAAGGCAAACCGCCATTTCCGTTAGTCGGTCGACACTGCAAGATCCCCAGCCCAGTCCCTGACATTTTAAATATAATACAGCAAAGAAAAATTACAAAAGAAAAACATGATAAGAACTGAAAGAACACTTAAAATCCCTTATCGCATATCACTTCACGCACGTCCTTGGTACGCACATTCTTCTTCAACGGCCGATGGGTATAGTTTATAGGGCTGTAGCTGCGGCTTGTTTTCTGGTGACTTGGAGTGGACTAATCGGACGTGGAGTTGTTACCAGAGTTTACTGTCTCGTTATTCTCCTACCTCTCCGGCCATCCTGCTGGATATCTGTTTGTGTGTCCAATTACCTTCTCCCATTTCTCATACCAGAAATTGCTCGGCCCCTTTGGTCGTCTATTTCGTAGCGTTCTTCCCAGGCGGTTCCATTATGTGGGAATTGATAGCGATTCACAGCGAATTACATGATACATGAAAATAATTTAAAAAATAAAAATTGCTAATACAGATTAAAATTAAAATAAAACAATTTCGAATTCTAATTCGATAGATGGTCTGATCCCTCACAATTAAAATAAACAAGAAAGCTAAATTGGCTGAACAACGTTCATCTGCGTACACTAGTCATAATCATTGTCACTTGTGTATTATACTGGCACTAGAGTTATCTACATAACCATAAGCGCCCCATTATAACCTTATCTTTCTAATATAACCTCTTTATTTGGACACCAGAGCTGCCTAAGCAACAATATGCACCCAATTACAAATTCTCCTTCAATTAATTCACTTGGGCACCAGAGCTGCCTCAACAACAATGTGCTCCCCCTTTATATAACAATATGTGTCTACTATAAAAACATCAGTTGGGCACCACATCAACAATGTGCTCTCCAATTACAAATTCTCATTCAATTCAATGACTTCACATGAGGACGAGAGCTGCCTTTTCATTAAATTCAATTACTTCACATGGCATCATAGCTGTCTCCCAATTCACTCGTATTACTAATCTACTGGAATGGTTCAACGGCATTTATATTCTCTAAAATTCTAAACTCAATTCACTACATCCTACTAATTGTTCAACAAAAAATAATAACCGTAATAAAAAACCTATTTCCTATCGTTACCATTTCGTTAACCAACCGTATGCTTTTTTATATTACTTAATTCGTTATGTATATTTTCTAACTTCTTGCCGTTTCGATTAAGGGCATTCACGAAACTACTAGTAGGTATCTTTAAATGGTTTATAAAGCTGGAACTAGCAACGTTGCGGCATTATTGTGGATTACGTTTAAAGATAAATTAATGGTGGGAACCATGTTATTGTTAATGGTATAACTGCTGACCTACTATTTTAGCTTTATCCGACGTTGAACTTACAAACACCCATGTATTTAATATAATATATTAATAATTAATAAGGCTCTAATATCGCAATCATGTGTTGAATTTACATTATTAAATATGTTTAGCTCACAAAATGCTTTAATATTGGTAGTCGAGAATTCCCTTAGATTCTGACAAACTGTAAAGTTGTTTAACGTATTGCAATTACTATTTAAGTTACTATTAAACAAAATATATTCTTGTCGTTTGAAACTAACTCCAATGAATACAAATTTACTAAGTACAAAATAATAACTATTATTTTTAACCAACTGCGGGTAAGATATAACCGCGAATGCCTAAATATGACAATAAATCATCTATCTAGGGTAAAGAACAAGACTTGAATGACCGAATTTAATTTTCTGTAATTTACCACATTCAATAGGAGTTGTCTTTCTTTTTAATTAGAATGACCGGAGCAGTCTATGGACTATATGATGGACGAATTATGTTCATCTTTAATATATTTATTTATTTATTTATTATTAACCTGTTGCTCGATTATGTCACATTCAGCATGAGCTACTCGGTATGATCGTTGCTTAACCGGGATTGCGTCACCGGCGTCGATAGAATGTTAAATTGCGGTTGTTAAGCCTAATTTAAAAGTATCATACGATAAGATATTGGCATACTCATTTATTAGTTTATTAATTCTTTCAATTCTTCCGTACTTACATTTTTATTCTGAATTCGCATTGCCGGTTCCACTACCGATTCTACTAATAATACTTCTTCGTCCCTCTCCTCACAGACCATCTCCCTATTTTTAAAAACTGATCCTAACTTAGTTCCGAAAAATACCGTTCTCTCGATGTACTCCCAGTTTTTTTAAATTATTCTTATAGAGGAATTTTTGGTTACTTTCAAATCTAAAATAGCCATTTCGAAAGTCTCGGTCTTTTGTTCCGATAATGTATGCAAGACTTACTGTCGAACCTGCGGTATCCTAATATCGTCTCCGGCCGTAACATAAATATTAAACAATTCTGTGGATTGTAACGCTATACCAGCTATACTACTCGGAAGTTCATCCCACTCATTACATTCACGATTCTCTATGTTTTTTTCTATTATCAGCTCGAATTTCGGAACATCTGTTAAGTGGACATCTCTTACTCGCGATAATTGTAGGTAAAGGATTATCGCGAGTAAGAGACCTAGCGAAGACAAGGCATTATTTAATGTATTACTCGGCATATTCTCAACTAGTTGGCCGAAGAACCCTGTACGCGACTGACAATTTATATCAGCTCTATTTCTTTTAAACAATCCATTCCCAGTAGGATATTTTTTGGTAATGATTCTACCACCAAACAATTGACAGAAAAGTGACATTTACCCACATTTATTCCCTAGAGTATTGACTATAAAATTACCTAATGATTTAAGCTGACTACCATGCTGTGCATTATAATTATTTACAAATGACTTACTTACTAATCTAACAGCTGCACAGGTATCTATTAATATCAGTATAAATATCGTTAACTACCCCTTTTGACTAAACTATATTGGGCTTGTGGATTCCGGACATTAATAAATTTGTTATGATCTTCCAAGCGCAGAGGTACGGCGGGCCTCTGCGCTTGGAAGTTTCCCGAATTGTAGGTTCAAAATTACGCAAATAATCGGCTTTTTTTTTTTTTTTTTGGTTTGGCGCGGGGCCTGGCAGTGTTAAAAATCTTCAAAAGACGAATCCCCTCTCCTGAGGGGAAACAGTGTCAGATTTTTACTGACTAAAAAGCACTGCCGCCTGCAACATAACGAAAAAATTAATTTTATGTATGTTAGACTCATATAGGTATGTTAATCACGTGAGAATTTTTGTTAGTGGCCATGTTGGCCAGCCCCGGGGGGCTTCACTTTATAGGTTTGCCCGATTCACGGTGGTCCTTTTACAAGGATCGACCTGGGCATATCATATTTCCAATTATGATTTTCATCATAATTGGAGCATGCCTTCATTGACTCTAATGGGTGTTCCGCCAATCTTTCGTGGAAGCTGGAGGCAATATGTTTGATGTGATCAAACATCAAGCATACTCCCAGCTCGTCTCTAATTTGTGTGTTCCTGACATACCACGGGGCATTCAGGAACCTTCTCAATGTAACGTTCTGGTACCGCTGCAGGCTTAACCAGTTTGTTTTGGTTAGGCCCCCAGCCCAGACAGGAGCACCGTATGTAAGTTTTGGTCTCAGCACGGCGCTGAAGATCCGTAACTTATTACGCAAACTAAGAACGCTATATCTCCCAATTAAGGGAAATAACCTGCCCGCGGCTTGCCTGGTTCTCGCCAGTGCCGTTTCTAGGTGCGCGTTCCAACTCAGTTTAGGCGTCAGCGTGACACCCAGGTACCTGACAGAATCACTCCAGGGAATGTTCTTATCAAATAAAAGGATGTCATCTGGTCTCACCAGTTTCCTTCGGGAGAAGAAAACCGCGGTGCTCTTCTCCGGATTCACCTGTACCCTCCATGCCTTCATCCACAACTCTAATTCGGTTGTGGCTGATTGCAGACGCGCGGCGATTGTGGACGCGTCCGTCGAGCGATACAATAGGGCTGTATCGTCGGCGTACTGTGCCATCATCACATTACGGGATCGCGGAATGTCCGAAAAATATATATTAAAAATATATGGCGCAATCACAGAACCTTGGGGGACTCCGGCGAGTAGGGATCTCTCCGAAGAGAGACACCTCCCCAGCCACACTCTGAAACTACGTTGCTTCAGGTATAAAGCCACTAGCCGAATCACGTAGCCGGGATATTCATGCTGGATGAGTTTATAAAGCAGGCCATTGTGCCATACTTTATCGAACGCCTTCTCAACATCTAGGAATATCGCGGCCGTGGATCGATTCGTGTTAAAACCTTCCGCAACGTATTCCACAACTCTAGTGAGTAAATAATCGGCACTATTCCGCACGGGGTCAAAACACGTTGGTGCAGTGAACTGCGGTGTCACTGGTGTTTGGTTTAAGCTGAGATCAGCGATAGTCCATGTTGAGTTTTGTATACGACTCGCGCGTCCGTTGCTACTTGAACCCGGGGTGTTCAAACCGCAATTTTTCCGCGAATTAGCTATCCAACCGAATCATATAACCCGACAGTTTGCCCAGTCAATGCCCTACAAAATCTACCAACTAACGCAATAAGCAAAAACCCTACTAAATAAGCAACCCGCACTGTTCTAAAAAGCAGAATAAAGTTAGTTACAAACTATTATACTATCTACTTAAAAATAATCGAAACCAAGCGGCTCTACTAAAAATCTCCAAAAATAATAAATTACGTCCCTAAATAACACATGTGGACTATACTAATATAATTCGAAAAATGTGACTTCTATGTGAATAACATGGAAAATATACGTTTAGCGAATCCACCAATATGACGTAAAAAACAATACATTGAGGTATTGTTGTATTTATTAATATAAAATGGCATCTACCCTCAACATATGCCATGTAATAGAATAGACCAAACAACACTTCGTTAAGCACAGTCTTAGATTTAAGTTGAAATGGGGATCACAAAGAAATCCCTTTTATGAAGCTACCCATTGCATGTTCGATTTGGCATTTTATTTCAGTCCTCATCCTCCGAGGTATTTTATTTTGTCGACTAGTATTATTCCATTGGATCTAATAGGAATTGGGTTCTGAGATTTATATATTTTTATTATTTTTATTTTGGTGGCGTTTATTTTCATGTTGAATAGTTTAATGGTGTCGTCTAGGGCGTCAATTATTATGTCGGTGTGGGCTGTTATAATAATAATCCCATTAATTTGTATTCCCTGTTATGTGTTTTCCCATACTTTGTCGATTATTCTGGCTGAACCATCCTTCTTACGGACAAGCACGACTTGTGTGGAATACTCCGAAATATATTTCAATAATTCTATCTGCGATTCATTGTTCACTTCATCATCATCTTACCCTCTGTGAAAGGGTAACGTCTTTGGTAGCTATTTATTGGTTCTACTACCTTCACAATTATCTTCATTTAATTCCTTTGTCTTCAATGAAGCATAGCATAGAATCAGATCTTATACTTCTTTTCTAATCGTTGGCATCATATCCGATGTATAGTTAATTTTCTTCGGGAATTACCATGTTCATAAAACATGTTTCAGACTTTCTTTTCATAATCTGCACACCATCAGCATTAATCCGTAATTCTGCTTCTTGTGATAAGTAACTGCCAATAATAGCATTCATTGCCATTGTGTTGTTTGGAACTACGTACATTTTACTATAGTAATTATCTCATGAATAATAGCTATTTGTTTAAAAGATCTCACCGGCTTTATACTTGAATTTCCGAAAACATTTATATAAAGAGATGGCAAACCAAGCACATCATATGTTCGTTACATTCAACTTGCTACTAGCTTGCTACCAGTATCTATTAATGCTATTGATGTCTATGCCATTTATGATAATTGTCTTATACATCTTACTTGATTATAGTACATTAATACCGTGTCTTTTGTTCTTGCACTCAAAGCATTTATGCCCACATTGATTAAATTTTAAATAACTGGTTCTCTTTTGTTTCGATGGACAATCTGAGAATTTACGACCTTTAGCGTCACATCCATAACAACGAGTAGTTTTTCTTAATTTCGTAGCTGTGTCTTGTACCTCTTTGAGTCTATCATGTTCTGGTTTCTGTTCACCTGCCTATGTTATTATCAAGCTGTATACTGCAATCTGCTTCTAAAACTCTTGATATCTCCTTACACCATAGAGAACAGTGTGCTGGTTTCGTCTGATTTACCATCGATTGTATAATGGATGGTAACATCTTCACCTTGACTAGCGATCTCACGCATAGTTATTAATAGGAAATATTCTTCATTGTCTCTTCTCTTCGTTTTTGTTTTGTCGTCAATTGTTTATGTACTATTATTACTATTACTATTATATATCTACACTGTTCACCTTTACTTAAAAATTCTTTAATCTGTAGTTTCTTTACATTCAATAAAGTTGCGATACCTCTATCCGATTGAAACAGTCATTAACATCATTATTACCCAGCATCCATCTTCCGTCGCTCATGCGATCTACAGGTCCATAACTGTTCGCTCGGTACTAAATTTATCATTATATTTTGGAGTAGTTGATATCCATACCAATTTCCAAGCATATATCTTGGGGCCTTCTATCATCTACTTTTATTCTCCTAGATGTTATCCGCAAATCGATATTGATTGAATTCTTATTGCCTATTGTGTGCCAATTAAGTTTCTTGAGTGCATATTCCAAGACTAGCATAAATAGTTTTGTAGAAATGGCCTGCTCTTGTCTACTCCTCGATCGGATTTGATGGGGTTGGTCTTATCGTCTAGTTTTACAGAGATTGTCGAATCATTATATTATATATATATATATATATATATATATATATATATATATATAACATAAATATACTTAATAAAAACAACATAGTTCAACAATACAAGAATACATTAACAGAACAAGCGTACACAATAATTAACAAACAGAATAAAACACAATACACCCGAGCAAATAAGACACATGCCAATAATTCAATAATAGACCACGTAATCACAAATACAAAAACACGTTGCTCACACATAAAAATAGAGGAAAGTGAATTATCTGATCATAGGGCTATAATTAGCAAATGGAAATTTGGCAATCAGAAAAAAGATAAATATGAAAAAGTAGTAAAAAAGAAAATAAACTACAAATCAATAAAAAATCAATTCATTAACAGAAAGGAACAAATAAAAATTTTGAACAATTAACGCAAACCCTGAGACAACTACTAGAACTAAACACGAAAGTATCAGTATATAAAAGGAAAGAAAATAATGATTGGATAAACCTGGAAATAATAAACCACATAAAGGAAAGAAACTATTTCTATAAGCGGCACACAGCAAACCCGACAAATCTATACTTAAAATAAAAATATGAGAGACTCAAAAAAGATACTGAACAAAGAATAAAAATTAGAAAAAAGATATACTACAATAATAAGATTGAGAATGCAAAAGGAAATAGTAGGAAAACATGGCACGTAATAAACGAAATTCTAAATAGAAACAACAATAAAAAACAAAATAAAGCAATCAATGAACTAGAAACGAAGAAAGGAGTTATAACCGGAGATCATAAACAAATTGCTGATGAAATAAATAAATACTTTTCCCAAATAGGGAACAGATTTAGCAGCCAAACATACAAACGTAACAAGATATGAAGAAACTGAGTGTAACAGAAAAATACCAAACATGAAATTAGAATCAGTACATGAAGATGAAATTATGAAAATTATAGACAATTTAAAAGACTTCTCGGCACCAGGGAAAGATGAAATTACTAACAAACTACTAAAAAATCTCAAACTACAACTCACACCTATTCTAAAACAAATCATAGACAGAATACTCGTAACCGGTGAATTTCCGGATGTTCTCAAGGACACAATACTAATTCCACTCTTCAAATCAGAAATAAAACTATCCCGGAAAACTATCGCCCAATTGCTATACTCTCAGTTTTCACAAAAATAAACAGAAAAAATAATATACAATCGTCTTTATAAGCTACCACGGATCTAATATCTAATGTGCAGAAGATAATAGATCAAGGTGAATATGCTACGACGCTATTCATTGACATGAAGAAAGCATTCGATACCGTGTCAAGAACGCGACTAATCAAAAAGCTTGAGAATTATGGAATAAGGAGAACGCAATTAAAATTATTTCAAACATACCTGCACAACAGAACTCAACAAACAAGAAACGCCAACACCCTGAGCGACATAGGAGTTCCCGAATATGGTATACCCCAAGGAGGAGTGCTAGCACCAATTTTATATCTCCTGTATATCAATGACATTAAAAACGTACAACTTATAGGAAATTTGTATCTGTATGCAGACGATACATGCATAGTGTATAGAGGTAAAACGACTAACGAATTAGAACAGAAAATAAACAACGACATAAAAAAACTGATGCATTGGTTCAAAATAAATTCACTAACAATAAATGAAGCAAAAACAAAAATAATGACTATATCAAACAAAAATAAACCAAAAATAAATGTGAGCTTAAAAATAAATGAAAAGAACATAGAAACAACATCGAGGATCAATTATCTGGGTCTAACAATTACAGATAACCTAAAATGGGATCCACATATTAACAAATTAAAGAAAAACATAGCAGCTACTATTGGAGCGATATATAAAGCACAACATTTTCTACCTGAAAACATGTAAAGATCAATATATTACTCACTTTTCATCTCCAAACTCAGCTATCTATGCAATATATGGGGCAATACAACCTCAACAAATATAAATAAAATGCAAAGACAGCAAAACATGTGCCTCAAATTGATTTACAATATGCCAAGACTTACACCAACAAAAATCATTTTCAAAAGTACGAAGGAGAAAAAAATAAATGAAATCATATTACAAACCAAATTAACACATATCCACAAGATGAAAACAGGAATGATTAAGAGCAATATAATCTTAAATTACAACAAAGATATACACAACCACAACACCAGGAGAAAGAGTCACATACGCACAATTAAAACAAGAACAAATACATTAAAAAAAAGTTTACTGATGGATGACTTAGTACAATATAATAAACTGCCAACAGAAGTAAGACATGTAACAAACAACATGAAGGCATTCAAAAACAAATTATGTGACTACATCTTAAATAGAAGAGGCGAATAACCGAATACTACTACTCTAAAAAAAAAGACATATACATACGTTAACTTAATTTTCATTTTGTTCGAGATTTCCCAAAAACAGGTGGCCAGGACCCACTCCGGAGCAACCGCAGGGAAAATTATTATTTTCAGTTTACTTTTTTTACTGAATTGTATTTATGTATTATTTATGTATATATATATATATGATTAATAAATAAAATTTAAAAAAAAGAAAAAACAAAAAAAAAACAAAACAAAAAAATATCGATAATTCGTTTTCAAAACGCGTATTTCGCCATGTATCTCGTCAATTAATTAAGATAAAGGGTTGCGATTTGCGGAATTCCCATCGGTGGTTTCTACTTGGGGAACAATAATTATCGAGGAAACCTCGCTAGATATTGCTAGGTTGAAGGAAAATAACATGCACCAACTAAGCCCTGATACCTGTTTTACCCAGTATCTCGATAATTCGTTTTCAAAACGCCTATTTCGTCCTGTATCTCGATAACTAAACAAGATAAAGGGTTGCGATTTGTTGCATTTGCAACAGCTCAGTTTTCTCTAATTGGGGAGCAAAATAATTCAGTACACCCCGCTAGAGATTGCTTGGTTGAAGGAAAATGGCATTCTCCAAGTAAGCCCTGACGCCTGTTTTACCATATATCTCGATAATTCGGTTTTAAAACGCCTATTTCGGGCTGTATCTGGATAACGAGATCAAGGGTTGCGTTTTTTTGCATTCGCATGAGCTCGTTGGTTTCAATACAGGGATTGAGGAAATCGCACTAGACATTGCTTGGTAGAAGGAAAATGACATGCACCAACTAAGCCCTGGCAACTGTTTTGCATGCACGAACTAAGACCTGGCGCCTGTTTTACACTCTCGATAATTAGTTTTGTAATCGCCTATTTCCCCCGATATCTTGATAAAGGGTTGCGATTAGTAGCATTGCCATCAGCTCGGTGGTTTCTATTCATGGTGCAATAATAATTGGGGAAAGCCCGCTAGACATTGCTTGATTGAAGCAAACTGACAATCACTAAATAAGCCCTGAAGCCTATTTTATTCTGTATCTTGATAATTCGATTGGAAAACGCCTATTTCGCCCTATGTCTCGATAACTAAACTATATAAAGGTTTCCGATTTGTTGCATTTGAGACAGCTCAGTGGTCTCTATTTGGGGAGAAAAAATAATTGGGCATTCGAAATCAGAACGGTGGTTTGCTCGCGGTGCAATAATAATTGAGGAAAACCCGCTAGACTTGGTTGAAGGAAAATGGCATTCACCAACTGAGCCCTGACGCCTGTTTTATCCTATATCTCGATATTTCGTTTTGAAAACGACTATTTCGCCCTGTATTTCGATAACTAATAAATATAAAGGATTGCGATTTGTGGCATTCGCATCAGCTCGATTGTTTCTATACTAGGTGCAATAATAATTGAGAAAACCTCGCTAGAAATTGATTGGCTGACAAGAATGACATTCGCCAACTAAGGCCAGGCCAGGGGGTGTTTTCTCTATAGGACACAATTTGTCAGAGTATAAAGTTGAGTATGTGTTCGTTAGACGGCGCTATATTCATTTTGGTCAGGGCGATGAAAGTTAAACTTTTATTTCCGCTTCAACCTATAGATGGCGCTAGTATATTGAGATTTTATTAATTTTTTTCCAGGTTAAAATGTGTTTGTTCTTTGGTTGGCACTATTATCTTCTTTAACCATAGACAGCTTATACACATTCGTAATGTGTCATATCAGTGTTTATTGTATATCTGTGTTATTAATATTTTAATACATAGTTTTAGTGTGCTGTATAGTGTGAGGTTTTCGTGAAGTGCCTATTTTTCTAACGTAATTATGAAATCTAGTAAGATTATTCTTAATTCTGTATATAATGTTATTGTTTAATAGAATGGGCTACATGAGGTTGTTGTTGAAGGTTGCAATAATAGCTCGCAACACTCCATTGAGTAAACTACCTAACAGCCTACAGTATTTACAATGGGTTGCATTAATTAGAAATTACTGCTAACTCTAACAATTTTCCAGGACAACACTTCATGGAAAGGTCAATCATCTATACCAACTTGTTTGCCCACAACTAAATTAGCTTACTATTCTTACTATAATATAATAAACATGCTTTCGTGATACATATCACATACTTTTTATTGTTATGTACTGCAATAGTAATTTCTTCTTGTTATATGTTGCGTTTCCTTTTATTATTGTCCCAAATACAAATATATATTTGAAAGGAGCTGCATTGGAATTCGAAAAACTGTTTACTAAATATTTGAAATGTTTTTAAATGTTTTTTATATAAATTTTAATGGAAAACAATCACTTAATGTATGTAAATAATTTAAATACATATCATTGAATGCTTACAAAAACACTTAATAAAAACATTAAGATATTTAACGAAACAGTACTCAAATTTCAACTGCAGTTTCAAAATACTCTTATTATTATTGGATTTGCAGTGGAATGTGGTTCGCGTCTGAACTTATTAGCTCAGACGCGAACCATACGCTTTTGCTTCAACCTAAAGATGGCATTAGTCTAATTATTTGACTTTCCCATCTATTGACCTCTATCCGACTCTAAAGCGACACCTGGTGTCTAAAAATCGAGGTCCTGAAATGGTGTAAAATTCAAATTTACATTGATTTTGTATGGTGTTTCAGATTAGATTACAGTTCACTCGATTAATGATTCTTCACGTGTATGGTCTCGTCGTGTTTGTCTCACTTTCCGCTATCAGATTCTAGTCGGTTTCTGAATCTCACTACTCGTTACAAGCTGCAAATACTAAATATTCATGGACACATTTTGATGTTTATTCGTTGCTTTATACGGTACTACCAATCAACCTATCGCATGCGATGTTGCCAATGTTCCTGCTATCGCTCTAAGAGTATTAGTATCAGTTCAGTAAAACGATATATATTCCAATTCCAAGTTTGAATCAAAATAAAAAGAGATGAAGAAATGTAAAAGTCATCATTAAACTCAGGATCGTCATATTCACTGGAATCTACAAATTTAATTTCAATGCCCATAATTATAGTAAACACTAGAAACATAAAACAATTAAATACGGCAACAGTGTATATATTCTGAATGTTGGTATAGCTTCAAAATGTGTATGCAACCACACATAAAATAACCTAAAATGAGACAGATTGACAATAATTTGGCAAAAAGTGCTGTATGAAAATTAATGTTTTTCTATTAGTAAAGGCAATATTGGACAATAATTGTAGAGTCTCAGTATAGCCAAATGTGGGACGAACACGTTGGGCACCATCTTTGCAAATTCATTATTGCAAGAAAGTTTAAAACGACCATTGAATAAAATTCCATGTAAAATGTGTCGGCGGCAATTACCAACGAAATAAATAAACCATCAGATTTTATGGTAGTGGATTCTTACATATTAAGACCATACTATTAGAAAACAATACTCTTACAACAAATAATCAACGGAAATTTAAATGATTCAATAACGAAAACTTGGCGCCAAAAGTATATGTCACCTTTACACCATTCTATAGGTCAATAGTTGTCTATGATTTTGGTGTACCATCCCAATCATGGCGGCAGAAAAGAAAAACAAAAACTTCAATTGTCATAATAGTAATCATTTAATTTTATTTTAATCATTTATTTTAATAATAACAATATACATATTTATATGATATATAAATAACAATTTCAAATGTAGGTCTGCATCTTGAAGTCACATCCTCGATAGTAGTTGTAGGAATGAAAATATGAAACAAAACAAGAACAATATTAATGTTTATTACATTTACATACATTTAGCCTTTACTTACCCCACCCTCCCCACCCAGCGGTGCCATGGCGTAGAGTTACATAAAAAAAAACAATAAAATAAAAAATAATTCTCAAACAATATTCTACAAATAAATGGATTCATTTATGTTAAATAACAATTAAATAAATAATAAATAAAATATATAACATGCAAGAACAACTTTTAAATATAAATAAAATATATAACATGCAACAACAAGAACAAGTTTTAAATCTAATGAATGAAGATACTTTTAAGATTTTAACATAATCTTGAAGCATCCTTAGAAGATATATCCCTTAATACTTTAATTTTCTCCTTTTCATTAACCAATTTTCTTTTTTTTTCCAAATTAAACTTTTTCTCGTCTCATTCTTAAAATGCCTTAGGTCAAAATGATCCTCACATACACGATAATTCTGCTCATTCATACCATCAGGAATATTGCAAGTCACCCGCCATTCATTACAATATTGTACATTTTTAGGAAACAAATAAAAGTGTTTATTTTTTCCATTTAGAACATATTTACTGTCACAGCCAGGATATTTGCATTTGTACGTTACTCGTACGTTTTCCATTTCCGTTGAATATATATATATAAATGTTAATCACAAATTTAATCACAGATACAAATAAATATAAATAAATAAAATATACTTACGTTAACAACTCCAAATAACAGCAGTCAGATACGATTCCTAGAACACACTGACAGACAATAAAGTCGCCATATTTGTTTACATTTAGGTAATGTACATACAACGCCCTCTGGTGTCGCGGTAGCAATTTAAATCTTTATTGCCAAGTCCGTAATGCTACTGTCACCCATATGATTTAAAGTCACGACCTGTCATTTTTGTATATTTTGCAAATTATGAAACATTTCTTAGTGTCGGAAATTCAAATAATGGAATATGATATATTTTACTTCATGTATATTCAGCGGCTAATAACCTGATGCGGCAATCGGTTGTACGAAGTAAATGATTTATTTATGGTGTTTCAATAGATTTTTGTTTATAAATAAACTTTGGTTGTGGTTTGTACTTTCTTACTATACAAAAGAACTTTTTTTTAATCTTTTCTCCAACTCCAACAGTGCTTTCATGTGACTGACTGAAGTCAATTTGAAACATTTACTATGAAACATATAGCATTGTTAATTGATGTGGTGCCGCCAGATGGCGTTTAACTTCCCTCTACGAGGGTAAGTTGTACTGTATTTACTATAAAGGTTATAAATATAAGTAATTTGATTTAAAATATTCCCGCCGTTTTCATAGTTACGGGCATGTGTGCGTTAGATGGCAGCACATAAGCCAACGAAAAAATTTACCAAGAGAAAGCGATCTATTTTACTTGTCTATGGGCCTGGCGCCTATTTTACTATATATCTCGATAATTTGTTTTAAAAACTCCTATTTCGGCCTGTATCTCGGTAATTAAACGAGATAAAGATTTGTTGCATTCACGTTATCCTGCTTGTTTCTCTTCGTGGAGCAATAACAATTGAGCAAACCTCACGAGATATTGCTTGGTTGAATGAAAATGACATTCACCAACTAAGCCCTTCCCCTGTTAACCCTGTATCTTGATACAGGTTCGAAAAGGCCTTTTATATATATATATATATATATATATATATATAATATGGCGTGTGGGAACGTCACAGCAAAGAAACAACGTATGTGACACTAAGCAAAAATTAAAATTATACATATCTTAGTTTGAAAAAGTGAACATGTTTTCGGTAAAACAATACCTTCCTTTGCATCAGTGATGTATTCGGAAAGTAAAAAAGTGGCTGAGCAAACGATCACGTGTTGACTAGAAAAGTTGTAAGTATGTTCGTTGATAAAAATACAACGTGCTGTTGAGTGGTTCATACCTCTCTGTGTGATCATATTATGGACAACGACGAAGAAACCTTGCCCTCAGGAAGACACAACGCTGCTCCTCCGTATTACAATTTCGTGATTATCTATTTGCCTTTTACCCTTCGGTGTAGGCTATTACATTTACATTACTTAACATTATACTTTACAATTATTGTTGTTGTTTATACATTTGTAAATTCTTTCCAGTCTTTTCTGTTCTTCGCCAGTTCTCTTGATTGTTTTACTGTCTTTCCTTTCTTGATTATTATTTCCTCTATTCTATTGTCCCACTCTTTTCTTTTATTTTCAGTTCTTGCTTTCCATACTTGTTTTGTTTGTTTCTTTTTGTCCATTCTACTTAAATGTCCCCACCAGTATAGTTGTTTCTTTTCTATATACTTTTCTATTCCTAATTCTTCTCTGATGTCATTTCGTATTCTGTCTCTTTTCGTAACTTGTTTTACTCGTCTGAGATATTTCATTTCCATTGCCTGTATTCTACTTTTGTCCCTCTTCGTTAGTTTCCACGTCTCCATATGTCAGTATAGGTCTATATATGCTTTTGTATATATTTATTTTTGTCCTTCTGTTGATCTCTTTTTTGTTAATCAGTATATTGCTCAATGCGTGGTATGTTTTAACTGTGTTGGTTTGGTTATTCTGTTATTAAGTTACACCTTCCAGTTTTTCCGTCTTCTGTCAGTGCTACTCCTGGTATTTGAATTTTTCTACTTGCTCTATTTTGTGTTGTTCTATCTTTACATTTATTTGTTCTTTCCGGTTTCCTATTATCATCACTTTTGTTTTGTTATAATTCATTTTTATATTATACTTTTCTGGATGCCTATTCCATACACTCAGGTTGTGCTGCAGATTAGCTTCATTTTATGCTATCGCTACGACATCATCAGCGAATGCTCCTTCCGATATTTTTACCACTTGCATGTTTTTGTAACCTATATTTGCTTTTTTGATTTCTGGTTTCATTATTTCATCCATGGATATGATAAATAACGTAGGACTGAGCCCGCCTCCTTGTCCAGTGGTTGTCTTAAATGTTCTTGATGTTTGTCCCTTGTGTATTATTGCATGGGTGTTGTTGTTATATATGTTTTGCATTAATTCGTCTTTCTTTCTACACCTCTCTTTTCCAGGATTTTCCGTAATTTATTTCTTGGGATCATGTCGAACGCTTTTTTTAGGTCTATGAATCCTTAATATGTGTTTTTATTATTTGTAGTTCTTTTTTCTGTGATTCGTTTTATTGTGAAGATGTTGTCGTTTGTGGATCTTCCTTTCCTAAAATCGCATTGCAATTCTTTTAGTGTTTGGTCTATTCTTGGTTTTATCCTCTTGTTTAATATTTTCATCCCTATACTTATTAGTGTTATGCCTCTATAATTTGAGCATTTCGTCTTATTCCCTTTTTTGTGTATCGGTACGATTAGTGCTGTTTGCCAGTCTTTTGGTATGATAGTTGTGCTCCATATGTTGTTCAGTAGTTTTCGTAGTTTTTCTTTACCTACCGGCCCCATGTGCTTGATCATTTCCGCTGTAATCTGGTCTTGTCCTGGTGCTTTTCCTATTTTTAATTTCCTTATTATTTTTAGTAGTTCTTGTTCCTTGATACTCTCTGTAACTGCTTCTGTGCTTGTTCTTGTCTCTAATTCTTGTCTTTTGTTCATTGTCGTTATTTGAGGTTAGAAATTCTTCAAAATATTCTTTCCATCGTTCTGATATTCCTTCGTTTTCCTTCAGCATTCTTCCTTGTATGTATCTCACTTCTTGTCCCTTTTCTTT
The DNA here is from genome assembly GCA_963942505.1 of Lordithon lunulatus. NCBI lineage: Eukaryota > Metazoa > Arthropoda > Insecta > Coleoptera > Staphylinidae > Lordithon > Lordithon lunulatus. The sequence goes on along the minus strand of OZ012667.1, from coordinate 36,309,727 downwards.
CCTGCAATATTTTATGGTTTTATAAAGTAGCTTTTGGTTTTCTCTTCCGTTTTTTTCCATTGTCTCCACAAACTTTTAGCATTACCTGGTTTTTGCTATTCTATCCTCGTCTTTTACTATTTTTCTCTTGTCTCTGTACTTTTTGTAGTTTTCGCTATTTTTGTCGTTTAGGTCTATTTGCCATGCTTTTTTCTTTTGTTTCGTTTTGTTTTCTCTCGTATGTTCTCCGACCACCAGGGTGTTTCTTGTTTCTTGTTTGTGCTTTTATTCGTACCACATGTCTCTTTTGCTGTCTCAAGCATATTTTTCTTTAGGTTATTCCACATTTCCTCTACTTTTTCTCTATCTTTGGTCACTTCTATCTTTGTCTCCATTTTCTCCATATATTGTATTGCTGTTTCTTTTTCATTTTTTGTTTTACATTTTATTACATTTATTTTATTTACATTGCTTAGTTCTGTCGTCTTACTTCACTCTTTCCTTAGTTTTTTGTACTCGATACTAATTTTTCTTGTTCTTTGTTCCAATTATACCATTTTTCATTTATGCACATCTTTTGTATCCTATTTTCACTCTTTTTCCGTCCTGCCTTTCCTTCCTTGCTATCTTCCTTATCTCGTATTGTATTTCTCTCTCCTTGTGGGCCAGGTTATTTTTTATGTATATTTGTTGTCCTCTCAGCTTGTATTTGGTTGTCATTTTTTTAATTTTTATCTTCAAAAGATTCCATTTCCACTATGTCCATCAATTTGTTTTATCGTTTTTACCATTTTTACTTTCGTATCTACTCGCAGCTTTTGCTGTATGAATTTTCTAGCTTCTTCTTGCCTGTTTCCATTTTTATCCCAAGTTATTTCTTGAATTGTGATGTTATACTTTTTCTCCCTTTTCTCTAGATGTACCATCTTTATTTCCAGCCTTTTCATCTTCTCATTCATTCACTCCTTCTTTCTTGGATTGAATTATTTTTATATTTAAAAATTGTTAATCCCTACTACATTCAATCTGCCGCGCGCATACTGTTCCCCACTTTCTCCTACCCTTTACGTATTATTTTTATACCAAATTTTGGTATAAAAGCCTGGACATATCATAATTCTACACAGTTCAGTACTGTCCTGTAAGCTACTCTGCGGCTTCGGTTTGCACTGTATCGTACTAATACGATACAGTGCAAACCGAAGCCGCAGAGTAGGTAGGACTAAGTCCCTGTCCTATTTTCATTCCAGAATATAATTTAGTGTGAGTACCTGTAAGCCACTCTGCGGGTTCGGTTTGCACTCTTATTCTTGAATATTATTCCTATCCGGTTTCCAGTTAACCGTCCTGCCCGTATTTGCCGTTTATTTTATTATACCAAGAATTAAGTTAACCATAATTCTTACTTTGCATTATTTCCTAGATTATTTTCAGAATAACCGCCCCCTTTATTAAGCGGTGGCGCTCGAGGCATTTTAAAATACACATTTACGCAAAGCATAAAGAGATTCTAAAGTGAACCCTTTACAATATTATTGTACGGCCGAGCAAAAAGTTGCTAAGTTAAAAATAGCGTTACAGAAAAACCGACACCCGAGCAACTTTAGCAAGGTGACCGTCACAAACTAGTAAAAAGCAAGACTGAAATAGTACAAGCCAAGGATGCGATTATCAAAAGTAAGGATCACCCATAATCACTCAATTTAAATCACGTGACGTGGCGCCACATAACGATAAAAAGGCACAGTCTGAGAGTGATAAAAAAAACTCCTCAACAGTCCCACCGTCCCACCACCAAATAGTGCTGCTACGACACCGATAGTAACCGAGGCGGGATCGGAACTGACGCGCGAAATATATATAAACGACCGGCGCTACGCGGACAAGATAGATAGGAAACTTAATGTAGTCTTTTTAGAAACCAGTTTCTGCGCCCTCTCGTGACAGTAATGTGAAATAATTAGCTCAGCTTTGAACCCTTGAGTCATGGTTCAGCGCTGAACTAATTAATTCAAATAAATAATAGTATTTTAAAAAAGTATTTAAAATATGAAATACTGTTTATTTAAATATCTTGATGTATTTTTGAATAGTATTCAATTAAAATGTAATATAAATCTGCGTTCTTAAATGATTTATATAAAATTTATATAAATTAAAGGCAAGCATGTACTATACTATTCAATAAAATGTTATAGAAATACCATTCAAATACATCTCAATGTTCAATAAACTGTTTTTCATGTTTAAATACTGTTAGTTCTAAATATATATTTCATATTTGGGTCAATAAATAATGAAAATACAACATATAACATGAAAATATAACTAGTATATTAGTCAATAGTAAAATGTATACACACAGCATCATGAAAATATTGTTATCATATGTATTTTAATATGGTTCTGGGCAACTGGCCTATAGATCTCTCTATGAAGTGTTATCCTTGAAAATTGCTGAGATTCTAGTCTAAAGAAATAACAGTAGAATTATATTATATTTTATTGTTCATACACTTACTACTTTGAATAGAAACCAGCTGTATTGCGCCCTTTCCCGTTAGCGAATCAAGAGGTACGACGTGAACGTGGGAATAGGACTTGCTAGCAGAGCTGCTAATTTAGCAGTGCCTTGAAATTTGATGTTTAATTTCAAGATCATATACTAGCCATTTACCCCTCGTCTGAAATGATAAAAATTAAAAATCTAAACATGACACAAAAATAAATTTAAAATATACCAGTATAAGTTGAACAATACCTAAAAAAAATTAAATTAGTATGGATGAATTGTTAATGTAATGAAATAGAAAAGTTATATCCATAGTTGTGGAGAAAAACTTAGACAGGTTTTCTCCACCTTCTATGTTTCTCTTTATATTGGGTAGCAGCTGATAAAACAGAATCTGTCGTACCCCTTCTATTTGTCTCTAAACCAAACAGAATATTATTGACATTCTTTACGTAGTGAAAAATTAGTAAATTTAAAAAAGACCCTAATAATGCATCTTTTAAAGTAGGTAAATGGGGACAGTCATCAAAACAAAATTGAACATGATTTAGGATGAAGGATTTAAAATTAATATAAACGTTAGGTTTGGATATGATCTGGGGTAATAGAAACTTTGATATGTTTACTATTGAAAATAATACTGAGAGTAAATTTTGTGAACAATAATTTAGTTTAATACTTTCGGAATCATATTCCCTCAAGCTTACCAGGGACTGCTCTGGTAAAATTTCTCCAGAATAAAGAACATTATGTATGCAAATAGGGCATCCAGAAAATACAGGAAATATTTTCTTGACAACCCATCCACCTACATAAGTTATACCAGATCTTCAACCATATTAAAGTTTTCAGGAAGAGTGGGTGGATTCCAAGTCTCAATAGAATGAAGTGGCGCAATTTTAGCTTGTGTTATGAAATCTTTTACTGACGTAATGAGACCTGTGCATTTGTCATCCTTACAATTAGACAACATTGAAAGTGGAGTTATAAAATTGTTTAAAATAATTGTTTTCAAATAAGGCACAAACGCCGAACACGACGGATTAATATTCCTCACACCATGTTGCCTTATCTGCCCAAACAAATTTTCTACAGGATCTTGGTTAAAAGATCTTCCAGGAAACTCTGAATAACCAAGATTCAAAAGTTTTTTCTCAACAAGTAAGAAACCATGAAGTGTAAAATTTAAAGTACCGGAGGACGAGCCTTGTCGAAAGGCTTACGCGGAATAAATTTCATGCTATTTACGACGACAATAGCCTTTTTCCAAAAGGTTGAATGTCTAATAAATTTTTTTGATGGATTTTGTGAAGGAACCGGTTCCTTTCCTCTCTCTAATTTATTGGATGTGCCACTGTCCCATTAAGACTATCAAAAAGTTCATTACAAAAACCACAAAGTTTTGATATACCATAACCATCAATGCCAATCATATGTTTTTGATCTCTAGAAACAAAGTTGCCTTGTGCCAACATACCAATGGTAGATTCCATTTTTGCACTAAAAACTTGCATACATATTGAAACCTTCATTTTATTGATACGACTTGGATTTACATGGTTCTCGGTAATTTTGTGCAATTCCTTTACAAAAAGTTCAGAATTTAAATAATAAGCATCTTCAATATACTTCCATTTTGCAACCCAAGATACCCCATCAGTTGAGAAACTCAAATCCTTAGTGAGGAGATTATTGCGAATACATTTTAAAAGATGGGGATAATCATATAAGAGTATTATTTCAATATCATCTATCAATATAATACCTTTAGTTGGTTCATAGCCCTGTCGTAATGCATTTGCACTAGTATCTTCAATAAGCATCCGATAAGCTTTACAGTTGGTTGATCCTTGGTCACAAACTGAAGCTATAATATTGAAACCAATAGCAGTTACTTTTCTAACAATTTCTTTAAAAAGCTTCACAATATATATATATATATATATATATATATATATATATATTCACTTGTTGAGGATTGGCAGAAAGTGAATGCTATTGGAGTCTTCCACTTTCCAAAAATGCCTCTTAACATGTACACCTTTGAAGAACGGATCTCCCCATTATCTTCAAATCCCTCTACTATGTCTAAATGCTTTAAGTAGTCTAAATGAACAGATAATGCCATCTCATCAAACATGAGAACACATAGCCGGTCTTGTGCACTCATGCTTGACACCTGCTTCTCAAGATTATTCAAAAGGGATGTGCAGATACCAGGTTTTGAAATAATATCTTTAGCCAAACCTTGCAACAATCGAGGACTAGGAAGACAAAATGTTTTAGAAAGAAAGGAATAAGTTTTCCTACTATGCTTGAAAACACTGAGTCCCAGAACTTTGTTGCCTAAACTATATCTTCTTCCATGCCGTTTTTTTGTGGAATTAAAAATTTGACTTTGAGGGAAGTTTTTTAAAGTTGGATTTAACTTTTCCATTGTATGTCTTTCAAGCTGTGCTACCTTAAGTTTGCTCCTGAGTGATTTGTTGTCCACAATACGTTTCCTGTTCTTACTTTGTAAATTTTTAATTTTCCTGCGCATTAAATTAATTTTTGGGTCCATTTTTCCACAGTTGTTAGCACAGATTGGAGGATTAAATACAGGAACTATAAAAAAAAGTAATTAATAGAATTAATTGTGTAAAAAGTAACATCAAATTTAAAAATAATTTTAAACAAAATATACCATCATATATTTCTGTATTAATTGGTTGACGTTCCACAGAAATTTCATCAACATGTTCTCGGTGATTATCTGAAACACTTGTCAGATTAAATAAATCATCTATTGGTTTATGTACACTAAAATAATCATTTGCATAAGATATGGAACCACCCATATCTACTTCGGTATCTCCTTTTTCTTCTGCATGGCAGGGTTCACAATCCAAATCTAATGAGTGCACTGACGATTGAGTAGCTACAGCTAGTTAGTATAATCATCATAATTATTTTATAATTAAAATCAATAAAGGCTGATTTTTATATTCGATAAAATCTACCTGGTAAATATAAGGTAGGTATCATTTGAGAAGTCCTCCTTCTAAAATGTCCTTCAAAATGAACAGCACATACACGAGTATTGTTAGTAATAATAACTGAATGTCCAATTACTGAAATCCACATAAAATACTGCAGACTGTTCTTAAGAGGTAGCCTATTCATCGAATAATGTGCTGAGGTATTATAACAACCCTCAACAACACACTTCAAAACCATTTTACTAAACAATAATTTACATGTAGAATCATGAATACACTTACTATAATCCATAATTACTTGCAAAATTGTCAATAAACAATTCACAATTCACAACACACACCAAACACCTAAAACAAATTTTAAATATTATTAACAGAAATACTATGTCTATATTACAATAAACACTATGAAACAGCACTATAAAATAGCAAAATGTGTCAGACACCATGCGTCTTGCGGCTGAAAGACAGGCTCTAACAGGATCGAGAAAATGTGTGTGCAAGAGTGGTGCCAACAAGATTTTTACCGAAAAAACCAACTCATAAAAATAAAATCTACATAAAATAGCGCCATCTCGTGACGGCATTTGGCAATATTTAGCGGGTCTAGGTCATCCTTTCAAGAATCTCCCCCCTGGTTGCAGCAGCATCCAAGGATGTGATCACGGCTTTTGGAGCGAAGAAGCGCAAACAAATGCGAGCAACAGTAAAGCAGCACCCAAACCCGTCGACTGCAATCCCATGCATTGCTGAGGACCTGTCGAAAGTAAACGATAGTTTTAAAGTGGTAACACATCATAGAAAAAAATACTAATGAACATATTTGCGGTACACGTCCGGAATCTTAGGCTCTAAAAACTGCAAAATTTTAAACATATTCATCTTTTAAAGTAACTGTTGCAGCTGATGTTTACGAAACTGTAGAAGATCCACAAACATGGCCCACTGCATCAATAATTTTATTAGTAGACTCAGTAATAGCACCAAAACCGAATCAATTTTTCGAAATGTAACTCAAAAGTTAGTAACGTGCTAGGGACATCATATTTGTTATTTCTAAACATTCAATCACTTAGAAATAAAATGTATTTGTTAGAATCTTAGATAGCTACCCAAAATATTACTCATCGTGCGATAGCTCTTATTGAACACTGGCTTAGCAAACAAGAAGTCTAATTTTAAGTCGGCAAAGAAAATTAGTGAAATGTCTGGTATATTATATATATATAATATCTATGTATGTCAATACACACAATCATTTTAAGTGTTTATAGGTCTCCAAGCGGGGATTTTGAATTTGATATGATCTTCAGAACGTCATTGTCGATTCCAATGTTAATTTTAATATACAAAATATTTAAAAAAAAATTCAACTTAGACCAGCTAATGGAAAGCTTCGATCTTCAGAGTCAATTTCAATACTTGTTATGAAAACTGCATAGACAAAGTTTTTTTAAACATTGATGAGAGCCAATTAATAATATCACCTACATATACTGGTCTTTCGGATCACGTAGGACTATAGTTAACTAATAGCCAATGGAGGAGAAATCCAACATGAAAAGCGTATATTTAGACCAATTACACAAATTGGAAAGTTAACATTCTTCGACTCACTCACCACTGATCCTTCATTGCTGACGAAAGCACTGACGTTTATGTTAAGGGGCTGCACTTAATGCAGATGCTAGCAAATTCCCTAAATATGGCGTTCCCAATTAAAATAACTAACTCTGATAGTACACAAAGGTTGCAAGCATTTGATCTCCAACACGCTGCATGAAATGCGTGAATTACTTTCTATAATTTGTGAGGCCTTACACAAAACAAAACAAAACTGATATTATTCCTTACGTAATAATTATCGTGCACACTATGAACGTGTGATAAAACAAGAAGAAACTAGGGAGACCGACTATTACATAAATAGCTCTAAAAACACCATCAGAGCTATGTGGAATGTAGTCAACGCAAAGCTAGTTACCAAGAAAACCAAAACTGTAAACAGTAATATCAAAGTGTCTGATTTTAACACATATTTCGTTCCCATTAACTTGATCTCAACGTTGCCTGCGTGCGACACTGACCCCGTTGTTCTAATGACTACCAACCTGACTAATAGTACGACAGCATTTTTTAAATTTACACCAACATCTCAAACCATAATTAGAGACACGATTCAGCAACTAAAAAACACCAAGAGTGAGGATATTTATGGAGTTACTCTGAACGTTCTCAAAATATCACTTCATATTTTCAATCTTCAATCTTCAATCGCTGCATTACGACAAAATCATTCCCAGATTGCTTCAAGATGGCTAAATTATACCCATACTGAAGAAAGGCCACAAGGATGACCCAAACAACTTTTGTCCAATTTCCATATTGCCGGTTCCGTCAAAAGTATTTGAGAAAATACTAGGTGCTCAACTTTCGGATTTCTTTCAAACAGAAAGACTCTTAAGTCACCGGCAATATGTTTTTCGAAGTAACCGATCAACTACTGACGCAATCCTGGACTTTGGCAATGAATGCTTAGAAAGCTTTGAAAATGACCAATACCTAAATGCTTATTTTCTGGATTTGTCAAAGGAATTTGATTGTGTGTCCAACTCAATTCCAAAAACCAAAACATTTAAAAAATATAGCAAATTTCTTATACATCCAGTCAGATATCATTATGTTAGGCTGCCGACCATTTGTGTACTATTCAAATATATGATATGTATGTGTGTCATTGTGAATATAATTAATAATAATAATTTATTTGCATCGTATTTTATCTTTTTTTAAACTGTGAATTTTTTAAAATTATATTTTTAGTGTTAAGTATAATGAAATATTAAATTTTTGAATTGTAGTATTATTTTTAATTTTTAAATTGTAGTATTATTTTAAATTTTTATATGTATATGACTTGTGTAAATACAAACAGTACCAATAAAATTATCATTATCCTTATGATTATGATTAATACCTTCCTTATGCAGTGCTGTATTCGAAAAGTAAAAATATCTTTCCGAATGACTTAGTTAATATTAAATCAAAATTCAAGAAATTTCGAGTCGACTCGGTTTGATTCACCTTTTCACGTTTTCACATTTTCTCAATTTTTGTCATATTTTATTACATTTTCTTACATTTCCCCATATTTTCTCACATTTTCACACATGTTTCTATATTTACTCATTTTTTCACACATTTCCAAATTTTTTCCACATTATTTCCCTTTACTCATATGTTCTCATCTTTTCCATACTTTCTCACATTTACCCACATTATCCAAAATTTGTCCACGTTTTCTCCTAGTTTTCCAGATTTTCCAACATTTACCCACATTTTCCAATATTTTTCCACTTTTTGTCACACTTTCTCACATTTTTTCCCTTTTTCTCACATTTTCCCACGTTTCTACAAAGTTTCTCTTATTTGCACACATTTTGCTACGATTTCTCCCATTTTATCACATTTTCCATTTTCTTAGTCTTTTCCTACGTTTTCCCACATTTTCACATAATATCTCACATTTCCTCACATTACTCCACATTTTCTCCCATTTGCCAACATTTTACCACATTTTCCAACCTTTTTGTCACATTTTTCGACATTTTCACACATTTTCCCACATTGCCTAAAATGTTCCCATTTTCTCACATTTTGACACAGTTCTCACATTTTCCAACATTTTCTCATATTTTCTCCCTTTTCCTCACATTTTTTCACATGTACCAGTGTTTTCCCACATTTTCTAACGCTTTCTCACATTTTCACATTTCCATTTGCATTCCACTGCATTTAACATGATTTACGCTACGTAGTACAAATATGCGTTAATAATTACATTACATTTTCATGTGAAAATGTGAAAATGCCTAAATGTAAATATGTCAAAATTCTAAAAAATAAAAATGTCAGAATGCCAAAATGTTAAAATGTCAATATAATAATATTAATATAATTATTTAATGTCAATAATATAAATGTATACCAAAATGGAATCAATATTAAGTTAATGGAGATAAAACAACTTAAATACGAAATGTGTGTGTGTGAATATTATAAAATACACATACAGATGATGTTGATGAGCTTGCATATGTCAGATGTAGCTGTAAGCGTACATTGCACTGTTGTTTTGTTTTAAATGCAGCTGTGAATCAATGGCTGATGGAGGGGTAGGGCGGTGGGGAAGAGATTCCATGCTGTATGCTTTAAAAGTGTACGGACAATTTTTCCTTCCGCCTGTAACAATGCCAATTTTCAGACGATGAAACGTGTTTTCCCTAAAATATAAGCAAAATCTATTTACACGATTATAATATCGTAATATTTTATAAAATTAATCATCAAGTAAAATAAAAATACGTTATCAAAAAGATATCTGTACTAAATTCCATATAAACTGATGACAAACAAGCACAAGGCAACAAACTTCGTGTATAACAAGGCGCCAAATGTATGTATATTTTAAGTGTTGCAATGTGAAGAACTAGAAATGCAGAGCAGGTAATACACCACCGGTGTGAACTTAGCTCCTATGATCCCCGCCTCTATACCGCGCGGCCCCGTGGGGCCGCGCGCACGGCAGATTGTTTGCGGGTCTGTACTGACCAATTGGGATGACCAATAAAATACAAATTTTGAGGAATTCTTTATTAATGTCTTGCCGATCATAATATTTATATCTAAATAATTTTTATTAATTTTTATAGGCGTTGTTGTATAATATATATTAATTATTTTTAAAATTCCACCGTCTACAATAGATTTGAAAAAATTACACAATGTTTATAACAAAATGACAATCAGAAGATGGAAAGTCCCAACCCGAGCACGTAGTTCCTTCTATTTTTTTTATTTTTAACTTTTCCGCTCCTATCTAGACATGCCGATTTTAGAGGCTGGGCGAATAACAAAATTATGCAACGGATTTTGTTTTATTTTTTTATTGATCTTAGTTCAGAACATATCAGTGGACTAGATGTCCCAAGAAAATTGGAGAATTTTGATAAGTACTTTTTTTTCGGCGACCAAGTCGAACAAATTTCATTATTATTATTTTTAAAATTCCACCGTCATACAATTGATTTGAAAAAATTACACAATATTTATAACAAAATAGCAATTAGCAAATAGTAAGTCCCAACCCGAGTACGTAGTTCCTTCTATTTATTTTTTATTTTTAACTTTTCCGCTCCTATCTCGACATGCCGATTTTAGGGGCTGGGCCAATAAAAAAATTATGCAACGGATTTTGTTCTATTTTTTACTGATCTTAGTTCAGAACATATCATTGGACTAGATGTCTAAAGGATATTGGAAAATTTTGATTACAAGTATTTTTTTTTCGGCGACCAAGTCGAACAAATTTCATTATTATTATTTTTAAAATTCCACCGTTATATAATTGGTTTGAAAAAATTACACAATATTTATAACAAAATAACAATTAGAAAATAGAAAGTCCCAACCCGAGCACGTTGTTCCTTCTATTTTTTTTAATTTTTAACTTTTCCGCTCCTATCTGGACGAAGGCAAAGTCAAAATTATTAATTCTCCATCATAGCCCACGGAGTTTCTTTTTCAAATTTTCACCATTTGTTGCTAACCCAATACTAGTTACAAAAAGTATTTTTTTAGATTGACACGGATCCACTTTTATATATTTTTACAGGCCTTTTACGTAGTTTGATCATTTATATGGCTGCGCGAAATTGCCATGTCAGATTGGGATTATTATTACTTATTAATAAACTCCCTACTTTAAGGATTACAATTCATTCAAAATACTTATTTTACCAATAGTATTATGAGTTACAATGTGTAAAAAGGCTACACCCTCGACGGTGATTCGAACCCTCGACTCTGAGTTTTATAATGACAGCAGAAGAATTAAACAAACGATAGGTCGGTCTAAAAACATTGACTACGATTTTATAAACAGTTTCTTTATGCAATAGACATATTCCGGATGCGAATGTTATGATTATATAGGGTAATTGTGCACTACAAATTATATTGAAATGAAATGTGCCTCAATTAATTACCTCGAAGAATGCCTTACCAATAAAAAGGATCAATAATTTCCTATATAGTGAAATAGATGTTGAGAAATTTTCCAATCAATTTGCTTGTCTCTTAAGAAATGGCTTTCAAATTTTGTTGTAGGCCGCTGTACCAAGATTTTAACAGAATTTAATAAAAATCCTGATTATGCAGTTTACACATCAAGAAGGTGTTCCATATTATTAGATGAGTCAATAGAAGATGCAAGTGTCTATAAAAGTTTGCCATTGTTAAAAAGAAAACTATTAGGGCCCATGATTGAAGGTAATCATTGGTGTCTACTTCTGTAAGAAATACAGTTACAATATAAGTTATTCAGACAGATTTGGAAGTATGTTTATTAACACATCCAATTCAGAGGGACTCATTTAAATGTGATGTGTTTGCCTTAAGATTTGTTGAGGCATTTCTTAAAGAAGCGTCCCTTGAAGAAATAGATATAAATACTACTAATATAGTATAGTATAGAATTTATATAAAGAAATGTATTTTTGTATTATCAGAAAACATGACTAAACGTTGTTTATATTGTGGAATCATTAAACCAAGTTTAATCAATGTTAATTGGAACTATATTCCATTCTATGTAAGAAGTAACAACAGCTGTATCCTAGTTCAATAACGGATGCACTCAGGAATATTGTCCTAGTTCAATATCGGATGCACGGAATATTCATGTGTTAAGAATTTCATCAATGTTAAGTATCAAATTAAGTACTATCGGAGTTCTAAACTATATTATAAACATTGTGTAATTTTTTCAAATATATTGTATGACGGTGGAATTTTAAAAATAATTATTAACGTAACAATATATATATATATATATATATATATATATATATATATATATATATATATATATATATATTATGATCGGCAAGATATAATAAAGAATTCCTCCGCGCGGTATAGAGGCTGGGATCATAGGGGCTAAGTTCACACCGGTGTAATACACCACTGTCTTGCTCTAGTATAAGTAAGGCAGTTAGTAGTATTGGTGTGCTGAATATTATTGCCAGTTCATCCTCCAATGTCCTGCAACTTCTACCCAGGATAAATTAATAATAATAATAATCGTTTATTTGTGTTATCACTAAGAAAGTTTACAAAGGTCAATACAATATAAGAATCAAAACTAAATACAAATGCACACAATAAAGATCCAGAGCTTGCTGTTTGGAGGATATTATTCAATGCACACAAAATAATAAGTCCTTCGCCACAGTCAACTAACACATTTTATTAACTGAGTAACTAACTTAAAGCACTGATTATACAATAACAATTATCAGAACTAATTACACTTATTCTAACGCACTTATAGTCAATAGTGAACCTTTCTCGAAAGAAACGGTCCAAGCCAACCAAAAAATCTTTCGCCACAGTCAACTAACACATTTTATTAACATTTGTTTAATTAATCAGGCGCCGGCATACATAAACACAGGAAAATATAGATACATGTATAATAAAAGTTATTCAAATTAAAATGAAATAAATGTACAAAAAAAATATCTAGCCAAGATTATAATCATTTATATGGTGTGGATCAGCATTTGTGAGTTCTAAGTCATCTAAGCCAATAGAAGTTACATATTAATCAGTAGAATAATATGACTTAGCAATCGGGGTTTTTTTCAAAACAAGTTTGAATAGTTTTTTGTTTAGCATTTTTATGCTGTCCGGTAGTGCATTATAGAATCTAGAACAGTGATATCTTGTGCACTTTTTGTGTGGCTTAAGCGATTTACTAGACGGCTGCGTGTCTGGTATCGTAATGATGCAATTTTGATGATGTCATATCTTGCATGGTACTAGTTTTAGATGCATCAGACATGTAAGTATGTATAGACACGGCAGCGTTACCATATTCAGATTTATGAAATGTGGTTTACAGTCATCTCTGTACGCCAGCTACCACCTGCACGCTTTTGAAACGTAAATATTTTATGCCGGGAGTATGAATGACCCCATGCCAGTAAGCCATATTGCAGGTGGGATTCAACTAGTGCGTAATATGCAGTACGTAAAACTGGAGTTGTTACAGATGATGACAAACTTCGCAAAAAAAATATTCCTGCTTAGTTTACCTAAAAGTTGTTCTCCATGATTGTGCCACAGCAACTTATCATCCAGGTGAATACCTAGACATTGTGAGGTGGTAAAAACAAGATCATCACTTCTTCGAAGACTAAAAAGCATTTATACGGAATTTTCTGTGTTCAGTTTTAATTGATTACTACTAAACCAGGTCGAAGCATCTTCCTGCGCCAACGCACCCAATTCTGTTACTGTTCTCAGATCATTCCCTCTGTTAAACCGTATGTGTCATCGGCGAAAATAATTATGCTGTTGTGATTAATGGCTGTTTCTAGATCATTAATATACACTAAGAATAGCAGGGGTCCCAAAATGGAGCCCTGCGGTACACCTAGCTTTACAGGAAGGAAGTTTGAAATTTAACGCCGTGCATTATGTTGGAAAGATATGACTGTATCATTCTGCAGCTATTCGGATGAATATTATACATATAATTTTTTAATCTATTCAGCTCCGCATCATTTGAACGTTGACATACCTGACACATAAATGCTAATGTTACGCGCATTTCACATTATTGTCTGAAAACCATGTTGCATGTTTTACATTGCAAAGATTTTTCTTGAGTTTCTTAATAGGAAACGAGTTCTAAATATATGTTTAAAAAATAAAGTCATTTGTCATTTACTTCATGATTTTCTTGTAGAAAGTTCCAATCTTGAGTTGAAAGTACATAAAAAAAATAGTACTTGCCAATTTCCGTTATCGGACGATAAGAAGTAATAGAACTTGAGTTCATGTTATTTGTGTAGTGTAAGAAGGCCGGTTCTAGCGCAGGTGGTGGTGGTAGTGGTGGTGGTAAGGTGGTGGTGGTAGCGGTTCTACCCCCGGTGGTGGCGGCAGTGGTGGTGGCGGCGGCGGCGGGCGGAGGAGCGGAGGAGCAGGAGGAGCAGGAGGAGGGGAGGAGCGGAGGAGAGGGAGGAGCGGTGGAGGAGAGGAGCGGAGGAGCGGAGGAGCATAGGCGGAGGAGCAGAGGAGCAGAGCACATATATATATATACGTATGCAACCACATATACACATGAGCGCCACCTATAGAAAAAAGCGCCACCTAGCGGCAACCGGTCAAAACTACAATTGTACCTTTGGTTGCCCACATCCAAGATGGCGGCGGGAAATTCAAATTTTAATATATAGGGTGATCAAAAAAATAAAAATCCAAGATGGCGGCAGTTACTATATACAGGGTGATCAAAAAATAAACATAAAAATCCAATATGGCGGCTACTATAAGTGAGCTGTTAAAAACCCAAAATGGCTACTTCCGGTCGAAATGAAAAATGTCAGAAATCGATGGGGCATACCAGATTGCGCAACTATGCAAACCAGTTGCCAGATTGCTCAACTGTGCATGCTCAGCTGTGCAAACCAGTTACCAGATTGCTCAACTGTGCAACCAGATTGCTCAACTGTGCAACCAGATTGCTCAACTGTGCAACCAGATTGCTCAACTATGCAACCAGATTGCACAACTAGGCAAACTAGCCATAAATACTGAATTCAAAAAACTTTAAATCAAATCCCACAACATTCGAACCGCGGGCGCGCGCATTGGGAGTTGTAAAGCCGACATGGGGTGTACAGATTGCTCAAACCGGGGCTGTCAGATGTTGCTCAACTATGCAAAACCACCTACCAGATTGCTCAGCTGTGCAAACCAAAAAAAAATAAATATAGGTAAAAATGGGGAAAATTGTGATTAAAATAATACTACATATATTAAAATATATAAAATATATATAAAACAAACTATACAAACTAATAAACATAAATATTATATCAACAAACATTCAACCAATAGATTATAATAATATATTAGATACCTGCTGTGAGGAATACATATATCAACACATTAGACACACTCACAGTTCTCCACCTCACTGAAAAACTATCAAAAATTTGAATATTATAATTATTAGTATAAATATTTATAGGTCTTCCTCCATCATATCTATTAATAAATCAAGTTTAGATTTGGGGTCGGGAAATTTGGGGATATCTTTATGGCCCCAAGCTAAGGTGTGGATTCCGTCTTCACAAATGAAGCGCTTATCATCGTAAGATGATAAAGCCAGTTTATTTTGAGTTTGTGAAAAGATCGTATGTTTAATCGACCGTATTAAATTTTGCTTCCTAAAAATTGGGTCTTGATTAAAAAGCGCCCGCTTGTAATCAGACATATCAATATCGTTTTGGACCACATTTTTCTTGATACCCTTCGCTTTCTTCGTATGATGACCCTCAACATAATTAATATACATTTTGGCCCTCAACCCCAAAAATTCTATCATTATAAAGCCCCCATTCTCATATTTCATGAGTCCTAAAACAGCTTTATTCTGCAATGGGAGACCATAGGAATTATTAGGATCAAAATTGGAGGTATCAAATTTATCTAAACTCTGCTTCATATCGGTAGTCGTAATAAAAATCATACATTAATAATTTCGACAGCTCCAAAACACTAAAACCTATATAAATGGGCTTATTGTACACAACCTTTACCCTATTCAATTGTATAGCAGATAGATTGTCATCAAAGACTTCAGAACACTTGAAATTGGCTTTAGCTATTAAAGATTGTGCCCCCTTTCGGCGCCCAATATCCTCCCAATGATTTACCAATCGGACATCAACGCGCTTATCTACGTTTTCCATAGTCTTACCAAAAACACTGTTATTCATTAGTTTGCAAAAATCTTTTTCAAAATCGTTTTTAGCCAATTGTCGCTGATAGGTGTTTAAATCAATATATGTTTTAAGAAAATCAGACTGTCTAAACTGGAGGACTCTATGAATTTTTGTAAGTTTAAGCCCGTTTCGCAGAGCCTGTTTTAAATTACGATAATGAATAACATACTTTTGTTTGTTAGATAAGTCAGCAATTAATTTTGTGTCTTTAAATTTCGATTTAGGGGGCACAATGTTTTCAACAAGAAACGGTAGGTCATTATGTTTATGTTGGAGGGATTCAGGATATTCGATATCCACCTCCAGAAAATATCCGATTGGACAATCATCATCGATTAAATTAATAAAATCAAATCTTTTAATCTGATCATCTGATAGCCATTTAAAGCCACAACAGGGCAAAAA
This sequence comes from Lordithon lunulatus, assembly GCA_963942505.1. Taxonomy (NCBI): domain Eukaryota; kingdom Metazoa; phylum Arthropoda; class Insecta; order Coleoptera; family Staphylinidae; genus Lordithon; species Lordithon lunulatus. The sequence continues at coordinate 36,292,991 of OZ012667.1, read as the reverse complement.
TTGTGACATTGCCCACCCGTATCAATTGTTTGCATCCCAATAAGTTCAGTATGTTGTTGGTTTGGCGGGATTATACTTGATGGATTCCTGGTCATCACAAACAGATGTAGTAGATTCCACCATGTATTTATTATTGGCCTGAGCATACCGTAGTGAACACTGACTCAGCCCACCCCTAATACCCCTCTTAACAAAGTGGTGCATGTCAATGTCGGTGAATAATTCTAATTCCACCTCTGTTATTTTTAACATGGCCGACCATGCAAGCCCCGGGGCGGTATAAAAATGTGCCGGGTCTAGATTTTATGTTTTATAACAAACCGCCCGGAAATTTTCAAAAACATCAGCCAAAAGCAGCACGTCGGTTTTCAAATATAGTTCAGAATACTCTCTCAAATTTCGACACCCAAATTTATTCCAAACATTCTGAGCATGTTCATACTCTTTATGTGAAATGTCCGTATTAGTCAACGAATTGAAAAATTTATATTTCTTAGGCAATTTAGACTCTGATAATCTTTCAAAAGAATCAATATAACTATATGGGAATACCCCCTTTTTAGTAACTAATGAGTAACTGTTCACCATTAGGGAAACATTTAACAATGTTTTGAAACTGTTCAGGTATTAATTTTTTTGCCAACTTATCTAAAGATGATGCCATAAACCTACATGAATCCACAAATCGTAATTTTAAATAAGCGTTACTCTCAACACCCTGCTTGTTGGTATAACTATCCACCGGAACTAATTTTGTAAAGGAAATATATTTTTGTTTATTTTGGGGGATAACATCAATCCTCTCATCATCGCATGAAAATTCTTTTACAAATAGGTGAGAGTCGTAACCGCTAAAATTATGAAAGAATACGGGGATATGTTTGGCTAATTTATAGTTTAGATTACAGTTTGAGTGGGCAGCACCTCTAAATTTGCCGGTCAGGTGGCAATGGTCTGCAACTTTATCTGAAGGATCTAAAACAAGCTTGCAGATGTGACAAGCATTTGCCGAGTTGAAAAGAGTTTTTTCACTGTGTGTCATTACCATAGGTTTAATAGGTTTTAGATGGTTGTTATAAATTAATTTAGTATCGTTAGTCAGTCGTTCCAGAAAAACTTTCGTGCAATCTAGACCTGTATATGTTTCAAATTTTGATAGGGAGTCGTCGTAAGAACATTTAATATAGTATGCAAAACTATAGGGAACATGTTTCTGAGTAGCATATGTATAAGAAGTGGAGGGAGTTGGTTCACAGGAATGTATAGGTTGAAGAATACACTCAAAATCGGCATACACAACAAAAGGGACTTGCAGCTGCTTATCAAACTCATTAAATTTAAGAATATTTCCCTGAACATACTCCCCATTTCTATTTTTTTTCATATCGGTGGTAGGCAGTATGGTATAAACATGATTGCAATCATGTTCCATATGTTTATTTAAATCATGCTGACTTGAGAAAAACGTGAGACACCCGTCACATAGAAAAGTTTTATGTTGTCGATTGTTTCTCTGACTAGAGAGCAGGCGAGACATATTCTTGATAAGAACATAGTGGCCCCGCAAACCCTCCTCAATATATAATAAATTTATATAGAGTAGGCCCCCTTAATTTTGTAAAATAAATAGGCCCCACTACCTCAAGCTGTTTAACTTCATAATTATATTCCAAACCATAAATATTTATACTAATATTATTATTTAATTCAAATTTACTCACATTTTTCAACGACATGGGAAACTCTGTTAGATTGAGGACGGTGGTGTAGTGTGGGTAGCTCGACACCCGCTCTTGGTCTTTTGTAACCGGGTGTAGAGCCGCCACCACCGACCAGGCGAAACACGCATCATCCTTGTTTTGTACATTGACACAGGCTTTTTTATTTTTTATGTTTGGGGGTAGATTAATATATGACGATCCCCTAATAGCAACATATTTGTTGATGTTGACTTCTAGGTGGGAAACGTTGAGGAGGGCCCACCCAGAATTTCTTTCCTAAAATAATTGGGGTTATAATCATGTAATTTATAATAAATAAAGATTTAATTTACCTGAAACTCCTCACTTTTGGTTTTCAAGCTATTAACCAGCTCATCATACAGCTCGCTGAGGTCTGTTTCTTGCAATACTGCGGTGTGGCGCGTGTTAAAGGACTTTAGCTCTGGCACAGCATCATCCTCGGGTTGAACATAGTTGGCAAATAATTCTAGCCCAACTTTAACGTCACTAGAATGTTCCACCATAACATTGCGAATCAGACGAATCGTCTTTTCCTTGGCCTACACAATTAATCATTATTATATATATATATATATATATATATATATATATATATATATATATATATATGTCGGAGCGAGTGTATAGTATACGCAGGGCGTTGTATTAATTAGATGTATCACATATCTTTATTACTAATAACAATTAGTATGGTCAGGTACTTGGTCCGTTAAATCCAGGGCGTGCTCGTCGGAGGATATTATTAGATACACAATAAATAATAAGTCCTTCGTCACAATCAACTGGTTGCTCCCACGCAAAAACAACCCGCATAAAAAGAGAAAGGCAGACGAATCACCGATAAAAGAGGTAAATACCTCAAACAACGTAAATAACTCAAATGAAAAAGCCCTAAAACCACCCCCAGTAATTGTGAGCAATATAAATAACTATCAGGAAATTAAACAAAAGATAGAGTCAAAGAAAATAAATTTTAATGCAAACATGATGAATAATAATCAGATTAAAATTAATGTAAATTCTGCATCTGAATATAGGGAGCTAACTAATATAATGAATGAAACGAAACTAGAATGGCATACATATGAAAACAAACAAACCAGACCATTAAGAGTAATGGTGAGAAATTTACACCCGTCATTCAGCCCGGAAGAAATAAAAGAAGAATTAAATCATAGGGGATTCAAAATTTTAGAAGTATCACAAAAATTAAAAAAAACAAAAACCGCGGATAAGGAAATAATTATTCCTCTCCCACTCTATATGCTAACATTCCATACCTCGGAGGATATTAAGAAGATATATGACATCCAATATATAAATAGAATGAAAGTGAAAATTGAAGCACTGAGATATAGCAATCTCATCCCGCAATGCAAAAAATGCCAGCGCTACGGGCATACACAGCGATTCTGCCAGCGCATCCCCATATGTGTTAAGTGCGCAGGCAGTCACCTTACCTCCGTGTGCAAAAAGCTAGAAGATGACCCTCCTAAGTGCTCAAACTGCGGTGAAACACACCCAGCTAGCTATAGAGGATGCGTAATTGCAAAAGAACTACAAAAGAGGCGTGACAATATTAATAGAACTAAAATTCAAAACTCCCAGCCACGGACATTTATCTCTAACCATATTAAAAGTGGCATATCATTCGCACAAGTTTCAAAAACTAACCAAACAGCAACTGCCCCGGCAGTTCAAAGCGAAGATACTCCTATGATGCAGCTAATGGAGCGCATGATGGAAACAATAAATAACTTTACTGCGAGACTAGATAATTTAGAAGCCAAATCAACTGGCACAATCCCTAAAAGAAAATAAAAATGGAACAGAAAGACTTAAGAATCGCTACGTGGAACGCTAACGGCATTTTAAACAAAAAACAGGAACTCGAGATCTTTCTCAACACGCAATCTATTGATGTGTGTTTGATATCTGAGACACACATGACAACACAGTCGTACTTGAAAATAAGAGGATACCAAATATATCACACGATCCATCCAGACAACCAGGCGAAGGGAGGCAGCGCGGTCATAATAAAAGAAACTATTAATCATTATGAAGAAAGTCATTTACAGATGGTAGAAATGCAACTTACTTTGGTAGGAATTAAATCTACCAAACAAGTAATAAATGTAGGGGCAATATACTGTCCACCTAGACATAATCTTAAAAAAGCGGACTACAAAATATTCATACAACAGTCAGGCGAAAGATTCATTATAGGGGGAGATCTTAACGCAAAACATGTGGATTGGGGATCTCGACTAACCCATACAAAAGGCAGAGAACTCAGACAAGCCATCAGAGAAACAGGATGCAACTTCCACTCCACTGGTAAACCAACATATTGGCCCACAGATCCTGCGAAGATACCTGATCTGCTAGACTTCTTTATAGGAAGGAAGGTATCATCCAACTATATTGATGTAGAAGAGACATTTGACCTAAATTCCGATCATTCAGCAGTTATCTTAACACGAAAAAATTATCAGAAAGGCAGCTCGGCCGAGGTTAGTAAATAAATCTACTGACTGGGATAGCTTTAGAAGAGATCTTCAAACCAAAATAAAACTTAACATCAGTTTAAAAACAATTCTACAGCTGGAAACGGAAGCTGAGAATTTCACCAAACTAATCCAGGCAGTGGCCACAAACAACACCAAGGAAGCTACCCATACAACAAAAGGGAATAACTACCCACTAGAGATTAGAGCAATGGTAAAAGAAAAAAGAAAGGCTAGAAGAATATGGCAGCAAACAAGGCACCCATTAGATAAAACTACATTAAACCACAAAACACAAAAGCTTAAAAGGGAGATACAAAAACTAAAGGACGAAACAATGAAAACCTACCTACAAAGTCTAACGGCATACGAAAAGACAGATTATTCATTATGGAAAGCTACAAAAAAATTCAATAGACCTACAGTACAAATTCCCCCAATAAAAAAGGAAGATGGCACATGGGCGCGTGATAACAAAGATAAAGCAGAAATTTTCGCCAATCATTTAGCTGAAGTCTTCAAACCAAACAAGTCAGAAACAGATAACTTATTACAGTCCATACAGAATCCTGATTCCAAAGAGATACTGTTAATAACTCCGCACGAATTAGCTAAAGAAATCAAAACCAACCTAAATCCAAAGAAAGCACCAGGATTTGACCTGATAACTGGTGAAATAATAAAGCAGCTCCCAAAAAAAGGTGTGGTCATGCTTACGTATCTCTTCAATGCAGCTATTCGCCTGAAACATGTACCTGCTATCTGGAAAGTTGCAGAAATTCTCATGCTGCCGAAACCAGGTAAACCACCACATCATGTACAATCATACAGACCTGTTTCGCTACTCCCAATAATCTCAAAACTATTTGAAAAACTGCTCTTGAAAAGACTAAAACCAATAATTGAAAATAATACAATAATCCCAAGCTACCAATTCGGATTCAGACAAAAGCACTCCACAATAGATCAAGTGCATCGTATAACCGATATCATAGAAAAATCTCTCGAGGAGAAGAAAGTCTGCTCTGCCATTTTCCTAGATGTAGCACAAGCCTTCGACAAAGTGTGGCATGAAGGACTTATCCATAAATTAAACAAAATATTACCAGTGCAATACGTAGAACTTTTATCGTCATACCTATCGAATAGACTATTTAGAATAAAACAAGAGGATGAATATTCGCAGCTCAAGGAAGTCAATGCAGGTGTACCCCAAGGCAGTGTTCTGGGGCCTATCCTCTATGTATTATATTCAAGTGACCTGCCAAAACTAGATGACGTGACGGTTGCAACCTTCGCGGATGATACAGCAGTACTTGCAGTAGGAGAGAACTCTGATACCTCTACGAATAAGCTACAGAGAGCAAGCGACAGAATACATAAATGGACCAACGACTGGAAAATCAAGCTGAATGAACTAAAATCAATACACGTGAACTTCACCAATAAAAAAATTAATAATCCACGATCACTCAACATTAGCAACACGGTAATACCCTACCAAAATAATGCCAAATATCTTGGAATGACCCTCGATACAAAACTACGTTGGAAGGAACATATAAAAAAAAGAGGACTGAACTCGGCTTTAAATATAGACAGCTCTATTGGCTACTGGGAAGACAATCACAGTTGTCAATACAAAATAAAACAGCTATATATAATCAGATCATCAAACCGATTTGGTTGTACGGTATCCAAATATGGGGTTGTGCCAAAGACACAAACGTCGCAATAATTCAGACCTTCCAAAATAAGGTGCTTCGAAATATGTTGAATGCTCCGTGGTATGTCCGCAATCAAGATATCCATCGCGACCTCGACATACCCACAGTTGCCGAAGAGATAAAAAGGTACGCTGGCATGCATGAAGCCAGACTCCACCAACATGTCAATGTAGAAGCCCTCCAACTACTTGATAACCAGAGCCTAATTCGAAGGTTGAAGAGGACTAAACCCTTCGAACTAGTGTAGGAGACAGATACGTTAGGACATCGCTGGATGTACCATAATGCAAAATGTTATTTATAAGATGTAATAGAGAAAAATTGATGGTTGGTCCTGCGTGACCAGTTTTAATAAAAAGCATTATAAAAAAAAAAAAAAAAAAAAACAATCAACTAACACATTTTTATTAACAACTGAGTAACTAACTTAAAGCACTGATTATACAATAACTAATAATTATCTTGAGAAAGCAGTCCCGGCCAACGCTCGGTATTTCCATACCGACGCGCTATGTCAACTGATTCTGCTCAGACCCCCATCGAGGGTAAGATCTCAAGTACACACATTCCTTAAAATCGGACCTCCTGATTGGTTTCACTACCAATCAGACGCTGCGCAATGCACCCTTGTGCTATCGTTATGGCTTGAAAACGATTATTATAATCAAGCGCCGACACGGCCAATCTGACATCTTGCACGTCCTCGTGCACTATTTTATGGATTCGAAACATCACCTAAAGACAAACATCAATCACTAAGATATTCAGACCATTTAATTTCCATGCTTCTCTACAAATTGTTACTCCTATTATGGACAACATAATAAGTTACATATAACCACTCGTCTATCCTGACAATATGCTACTAGTTCTACACCAAGCAATCATCATCTCATTCGCACATCCTAACAGGTAAATGTGATTTGATATCGAATCTATCTATCAGTAGAATCTTACATATTTCAGCCCATCTGACTTTTATTTCAGATAATCGAAACTGACATCGACAGTACATCGATTTTATTTCTCATCTGATATTTTGCAGGTCATCGACACTGACTACTTTACAGTAAGTCGATCTTGCATATGTTAGCCCATCTGACGTTTTACAAATACATCGAAACTGACTACTTACAGTAAATCGATCTTACATATTAGCCCATCTGACATTTTACAGATAATCGAAACTGACTACTTACAGTAAATCGATATTATGGCCCATCTGACATTTTACAGATACATCGAAACTGACTACTTACAGTAAATCGATCTCACATATTAGCCCATCTGACATTTTACAGATAATCGAAACTGACTACTTACAGTAAATCGATATTATGGCCCATCTGACATTTTACAGATACATCGAAACTGAGTACTTACAGTAAATCGATCTCACATATTAGCCCATCTGACATTTTACAGATAATCGAAACTGACTACTTACAGTAAATCGATTTTATGGCTCATCTGACATTTTACAGATACATCGAAACTGACTTCTTACAGTAAATCGATTTCACGGTGATCTCACATTTTCAATATCATCAAAACTGACTGCATACAGTAAATCGATATATTTCACATTTTCAATATTGTTGGTATGATGACCAACTATACAAGCAATCAAAACATCCACACAGGCAAAACTATCGTACTTATTCGCCGACACTGGCACATTTCTGATAAATAAGTCATTACTACCAATAAAATCAAACATTATTACCTTATCAGTATCCCCACTCGTCCTCGTCACGAGAAATAATCTCAGAAATTTACCTTAATTATTATTATAATTTTCTCATTGTTTATATCCCTTTGAAATACGTTCTTTGGTAATCGCTGGTTTCGTACGCTTTGCATTAAAATGTTGCCAACATTCAATTCATTTCAACCTAAAATATAAACTGGAATCAGCCACAATTACTTCCTCCTGTATTGTATCCTGAGATAGTTTGCTCCATGCCCTAATGACTTTCTCATCTATTCATTTGCACTTTTCTTGTTCATTATCATCTGGATTGGGTATTAGCCAAGGCACTGGAAACTAAAGTTGTAAATAATAAAACATCATATCTTTTCATTGTTCAACTCAATTGAACATTACGTATTCAATCATTAATTTTAAATTTTAATACAATTCAATTCTATTTCTTTATTAACTTTACTTCCTCTAAACCAGAACCACAAGTAGTTCCATTCATTAAAATTGTGTTCATTTTTCATCCTTTTACTTTGCATTTAAAGCTCATCTAATGTTCTTCACTAATTGAATTATAGGTACGTCATTTTAATTATTGATATGTTATCAATCCCTAAACTCCATATTTTACAACACGTTGTCAAAATATTACTGTTATTATTTTAATTATATTTATTTGTATTTTTCATGATTCTTCCAAAACCGGATTAAATGAATAATAAAATATTGATTTGACAATATTGAAATAAACTTAAACTTCCCATATTATGTAATATTAATGAAAAACTAATTCTGTCTGTTCTTTATCATGGATTCATTATCCTGCTTCCAAAACTTATATAATCTTTAAACAAATATACAAAACGTATCTAAATGTTACGAAACATGGTCGGTGTCTTCACCACACGACTTTCAAAACAAAAATTAATATTATATCAGAATTTATATTTTACAAAAAAAAACATTTTATTTTTTTCTAAATAAAATTAAAAGTTTTGCATAACTGGTTTTTAAACCTTTTATTATATTTCCAGCTCAATACATTTTCACAAAAATTGTCTGGTTTAATTGCAGTATTATTACTTAGAAAGTAATTAAAATTTACATTTGTCATTTTTCACACAAAAATGAGAGTCAACATTCTAATCAATTCAATCACACAGTATTATTTTGTATTGAAATTTGTAATCATTTCCATTTTTACAGATTTACCATTAAAAATTACTATTTTCTTCTTCATTAAAATAAGCAATTAGAAATAATCAAATAAATAATAATTTATTTTAATCCATTAGCAATAATTGCTATTAAGCAAATATAAAACATTCACTGTACTATTGTTATATAAAACAACAATCAAACAAAACAAAAATCAATAAAAATAGGAACGGTCTCACCATTAATAACATTAATAAAGTTAATAACTTTTAATGTCCCTCATGTTTTCATCCTTTTTGTTTGTCTCTATGGGAGTACATCTGATGCAATAAAACCTTTTTCCACTGGAAACCCAAATTATTGTATAACTGCCCCTCGCCCCATTTTTTTTTTCAACGGGTGTTCCGAGTTTAGGTGGCAACATATAGAAACTTATTATCGCTTAGGTTTAAATGGGCAACAGCACGACGCTTCAACCTGATATGATGATCTGATCGAAATAGCGTCTGCCGATACCAACATTTTCGTTGCGCTATCACAAATAAAGAACCATATAATCCACCTAAAAATTCTCTAAAACAAACAAAAAATTCTTCTCGGCACCAATCAACGGGTAACTGCACGGCTTTCAAACAATGAATCCAGAGTCCTTTGATTGATTGTTTCAGTCCAATATTAAGTGAGGCAAATGTTTTTATTCTTCTATTCGGGTACTTGTTTTCGTCGTTCACTTTGTTGATTTTCGATTTCCGCAAACAATTCCATTATGTTCCAGGCAGTACCGTACTCAGGGTGGGGCTAGCGGTGTAATTGCATCGGACGCCAAAGCTGGTGGGCACCGTCTGAAGGGTTGTATGGATCACTACTGCTCTGGTTGCAGAAATTTCAAACCGTCTAGCACTTCATAAAGTCACCAGTAGCATTATTTAGTTTAATATCTGTCCATTAACAAATATTTCTTCACAAACACGTTCTAATTTCTTGGAGTCCGCCACTGGGCGAAGCAGGTAGTTGCACTTGAAGCGCCCCCAAAAATCATATAGACCGGCAACCTTTTTTTTTTCTTTGCCAGATGGCCTATTAAAAATGCCGGGTCATATCGTTAGTTGACACTTTTAAAATTCGGATTACGGCTTATTTCTGGCTAGCATTCGGCATAAATAAAAATCGAAATACCTCGCTTTAATTTTGTCAATTGTTATACAATTTTGGTAGTCTATGGTAGCGTCCATTATACCAATAATCAGCTACTGCGGTTATCAGGTATTCAGATGCGGTAGTTGTCAGGTAATCCCACTTCTGATGTCGGAGCGAGTGTATAGTATACGCAGGGCGTTGTATTAATTAGATGTATCACATATCTTTATTACTAAGAACAATTAGTATGGTCAGGTACTTGGTCCGGTAAATCCAGGGCGTGCTCGTCGGAGGATATTATTAGATACACAATAAATAATAAGTCCTTCGTCACAATCAACTAACACATTTTTATTAACAACTGAGTAACTAACTTAAACCACTGATTATACAATAACTAATAATTATCTTGAGAAAGCAGTCCCGGCCAACGCCAACGCTCGGTATTTCCATACCGACGCGCTATGTCAACTGATTCTGCTCAGACCCCCATCGAGGGTAAGATCTCAAGTACACACATTCCTTAAAATCGGACCTCCTGATTGGTTTCACTACCAATCAGACGCTGCGCAATGCACCCTTGTGCTATCGTTATGGCTTGAAAACGATTATTATAATCAAGCGCCGACATATATATATATATATATATATATATATATATATATATATATATATATATATTTAATATTATTTAAAAAATGCTAACCTCTGCAAGGAATCCGGATATGTCTGCACCCCCAGCCATATATTTGATGCGATAGGTGGCGATTCGACCCCGGAATCCACTTACAATTAAGGAAACCCCGCCCTCCAGAATGTGGGCAACATTATTGCGATGCCGTTGTGATTTCAAGTGTCCACCATACTTCTGGGGGCATGTGAAAGACAAATAACAAACATTACACCTCAATTCTGTAGACAATTTAGCTATACACCCCTTCGAGTGTTGGATCATATTATCGCGCCGCGAGAACTGGCGCCCACAATTTTCGCAGAGGAAAGCGCTAAAACATATAATAGAACAATTAATATAAAATATAATTAATGTGTGTAAATAAAATACCTGGAAGGGACAGCAGCGATGTTTCCTTGGGATGGGGCGGGGGGGTTCACCCTAGGCTTCTTCAGAGCAGATGGGCTCCCATTGCAAGCCGGCTCGTGTCGGCGCAGAGTGTCGCGGTGTGAGAATTTACGCTCGCAATTCTCGTAGGTATATGTACTAAAATATATATATTTTATTAATTAATCTGAAATTTAATTAGAGCCTGAAAATAAATACCTGTTAGCATCCGGATGCGTCCTTTTTACAACACCTACACATGAATATTTTCTGTGACGTACCAAAGCATCTCGCCGCGAGAACTGACGTCCGCAATTTTCACAGATGTGAACACTAAAATATATTTAAATAATTAATCCAAAATATAATAATCGTTTGAAAATAAATACCTGTTTTCATAATTAAACATGTTTGACTTCAACTTTAAAAAAACACAACACCTTAAAAATGGCTCACACAATGCTTTAAAAACTAATCAAACCGCGGGACGTCCAGAACGGTACTGGCGAATTTAACTGATAAGCATTTATTTATACTCTTATCTGTTTACACTATAATTTACGCGGAAGCGGTGACAGATATCCGCCACACCCTTACGCTTTAAGTATCACAATTATCATCCAATATTAATTATAAATATGTTAACTTTAAATATTTTAATTATTATACAAAATATCAAATCCCCAAGTATTTGTTATATAGCCAGTTAACAACATTCATATAATATTATTGCGAATATGGGGTTGAAGGTCCTTATTACAGGATATTGAAAACAAAAACAGGATATTATGGTGTTAGTAAAGATCGTTAAAAACAAAAACAGGGTGTTGTGGTGGGGTGTTTTTGTTTGTGGTATTACTTTTATCATAAACATTCCGACCCCTATTCCTATATAAGGACTAAAGACAAATAAATTATTACTATAGTACAAGTAGTACGAGCTTTCTCCCTGACGCCAACAGTCCTTTAGCGAAATTGGGTTTATATATAAGAATTCATAATGGAACTAGAAAAACTTAACCGCGTGGCTGGGGGTGTAATGCTTCCCCATATAAAGTTGAGAGAGCTCGACATTACAAAAAAGTATCTGATTACAAACATGAAAGAAGTCAAAACCTGTATTGGGTCATCAATCCTAATAGAATTGGATTCGGAGCACTCATCGTTTCTACCCCAAAGATTCTCAACCATTATACCCGAAGCAGACTACCCCTCCTATATCAACAAAAGATGTATACAATTTATGGGGCTTGCCGATGTTAATAAACCAAACCAAATGGTGTTGCTTCAATTCTCTGATACCTTCACGTGCACATCTGCAAAAATGTTTATGTGTAAAGTCTGTAAGAAGGAATTATCCACCGAAAATATCTTAAAGCGCCATGAGCGTATACATTTGAATGAACATAAAATATTTAAATGTGATTATTGTAACGCTAAATTTTATCGCAAGGATCATTTAATGCAACACATGAAAACTAAAAAACACACAAGTTTTGATGTAGACATTTTCAAGCATTTTCAGTCTGTAAGTAAAAATAATAAAACATGAAGCCATAAGTATATATATATATATATATATATATATATAATTATAAAAATCAGTTACTTGCCTACCATTTTACTTTGTCGGGTTATGGGTGTTATTTTATTTATGTTCATGATCGACGCTATTTTTCTATATATATATATATATATATATATATATATATATATATATATATATATATATATATATACCCCCAATATGATAAGGGGGAAAAATATGTGGTATTATTCTTTTAGTTGAAAACAAAAACAGGATATTCTTACATATTATTAAATACCAGGAAACGCTTCCTGGGTATTTAAAATAAAATGTATGGGGGGTATGTATTCAGTAGTTAGTTACATCTATTTGTTCTATCATCATGTTTGAGCCCACATCAAAGAAATTTAAGTCTCAGGAGGAGGCTGCAGGTGGTGAAATATTTACAAACAACCCCCCAAAGAGAGATCCATCGGCAGAAAGTATCTACCTAAAACCATCGCTTAACAGCCCCCAGACGCTTATTACACAACCAGGTCAAAACGGATATGTGAAGTACTGCGATCGTCGGGAATTGAACGAGGCATTCAGAAGACATAGCTGTCTACTGGGTGAAACTACCTACCAATTAAACAAAAGCAACACGAAGCATGTTTCAGTGGGGCTCAGTCCGCATCGCGACTTCAAACCTATCATTAACATTTGGGGCGGATACAACCAAGTGTTATTCACACAAGAAGAGTGGTTCCAGTTTTGTGGCATCGATGTGTTAGCCATACCCAACGGAAAATATCTGAATCTCGGGAAATATATATAGGGAAATATATATAGGGTGGGACGTTTAGAATATAAAAACTATGAAGTTATTACGATCCGGTGTATTTCATCAGAAATTATGATATCAGAAGAAACGTTCAACAATTTAAATCATGAAGTTATTACGATCCGGTGTATTTCATCAGAAATTATGATATCAGAAGAAACGTTCAACAATTTAAATCAGTTGAAAGAGCTGATAAATTATAAATTAGAAATGTTTCTTAAGGAGGATTTTAAAGATTACTATGAATTAATTGTAGTTACAGGTTTGGATTTATCATTACCTGTAGAAAATGTATGTGAGGGCTTAAAAACTGTAATACGTGATAATAGTATAAATAACACGAATAATGCTTTTTATATGATTGAATGTATAAATAGAAATTTTGAAAGAATATGTGATGATTATTATAATTATATGGCTGATTGTTAATTTTTGTTAATAAACTAAATAATTATCAAGACACCATATGAAACGTGCCGATTGATTAATTTTAAATAAATATTTTATTTATCTTAAAATATATTGTTTTTTATTTATCCTATAGATGTCGACAGATAAAAACCTGTGAACGTACACAATGTTTCTATTATTACAATCAATTCACAAAGCTTTTATATCCTTGTGGTTTTCTAATCAAGGCCGGAAGATATAAAACTAGCATGTTTTCACACATACGCTGTTTTATAATATAAATCCATGTGGGTATTTTTAAATAATTATTTACTTAATTTTTCATTATTTCTAGTTGTTGTAATAACATTATCGACCCCCTCACAACCATTGCTGGAGATTTATAACTCAGAGGGTTTCTTGGATAAAACTAGCATGTTTTCACACATATGCTGTTTTATAATATAAATCCATGTAGGTATTTTTAAATAATTATTTACTTATTTTTTCATTATTTCTAGTTGTTGTAATAACATTATCGACCCCCCTCACAACCATTGCTGGAGATTTATAACTCAGAGGGTTTCTTGGTAAACTTAGCTGTAAAATGTTAAAAAACATATTAATTTAAATTAATATACTTTTTACTTGTCAATAAAATGCGTGTGTTTTTATTTATACTGTGAGTGAAAAAAGTTCATACATGTTTTTAAAGTTTTTTATTAATAGTAAACAATATTTTTAACTATATAAGTTACATATTCCAATTACAAAACATTTGGTAACATCTATCAAATATATTAAACATTTAACCACACTTGTAATAATGATGAGCAATATTTTTAAGTATATAAGTTACATATTTCGATTACAATAAATTTGGTAGCATCAATCAAAGATATTAAACTTGACACCAGACTTACAATAATGGTAATAATTGCAAGTATTCTATAACAATTGGGATACTCAATTAAAGTTGTAGAGCATATTACTATGAATAAAAACATATAGAAAAATAGTGTCGATCATGAACATAAATAAAATAACACCCATAACCCTACAAAGTAAAATAGTAGGTAAGTAACTGATTTTTATAATTATATATATATATATATATATATATATATATATATATATATATATATATATATATACTTATGGCTTCATGTTTTATTATTTTTACTTACAGACTGAAAATGCTTGAACTATTGATGATAATTTTAATTCTTATTGTGATTATGGCTCTGGGGACACAACTATATGAGGTTATGAGGCTGTTGAGAGATGCGCGCACGAGGATGTATGAAATGGAGGGGTTCTTGTATACATGGCCCCCCCAATAAGTTTGTGATCGGTGTGGCAAGTTTTGGAACTCTTGTCAAACTGAACAAATGCGCGATAATTAAACAGCTGTTTCAACGCGAAGACACTCCATCACATAATCTAGCTGGGGGAATCATAAAAACAATTATTAATAATAAAAAAAAAATTGATTAAGTAATTTATATATATATATATATATATATATATATATATATATATATATATATAAGAATATTCTGTTTTCAACCAAATTATACTTATAGCTTTATTTTTTTTCTTCTACTTGCAGACTGAAATTGATTGAGCTCTTTATGATTATCTTAATTATTATTATACTCTCGATACTAGGGTCACAATTATATGAAGCCATGCGTCTTTTAAGTGATGTGAGGGAGAGACTGAACGAAATGTGGGGACACCTTTATCCATGGATGTCTAGACCATGTTGTGGCCAGTGTGGAAAAATTTGGAGCTCTTTTCAAATAGAATAAGTGAATGATAATTTATAATATTATTATTTTTATATTCTTTTAAATAAACTTAGATTATATGTAGTATTATAAATTTTTTAATTAAATATAAATAAAAAACAAAAAAATGTTGGGGATATTTATATATTTTTTATTTCAATATACAGGGCTGATTTTTTAATATACATTATATTTTAGTATGTAATAATATTGATTAAAGAAATATAACATATTTAGTGGCGGTCGGTCGGTCGGTACTAGATATCAGAGAATTGAAGCAACACCATTTGGTTTGGTTTATTAACATCGGCAAGCCCCATAAATTGTATACATCTTTTGTTGATATAGGAGGGGTAGTCTGCTTCGGGTATAATGGTTGAGAATATTTGGGGTAGAAACGATGAGTGCTCCGAATCCAATTCTATTAGGATTGATGACCCAATACAGGTTTTGACTTCTTTCATGTTTGTAATCAGATACTTTTTTGTAATGTCGAGCTCTCTCAACTTTATATGGGGAAGCATTACGCCTCCAGCCACGCGATTAAGTTTTTCTAGTTCCATTGTGATTACGTATATGGGCCGGATTTCGCTAACGGACTGTTGGTGTCAGGGAGAAAGCTCGTACTATACTAATAAATTATTTGTCTTTCATCCTTATATAGGTATAAGGGTTGGGGTGTTTATGATAAAAGTAATACCACAAACAAAAACACCCTGCCACAATATCCTATTTTTGTTTTCAACATCCCCGTAATACCACAAACGAAAACAGGATATTCTTATATATTTAAACAAACATCCCCCGCAGTTGTCATATATACATACACCCCGCAATGATTAATTATAATATAATGTAATAATGTATTTTAACCCCCTATCTCTACAAGAATATTGTATGAGGGTAGTTGCTAACAACATATATGCTAACAACAGTATTTTAACGCTACCTCTGCCTGTTAAAATTCTTGAAAAAATTATAAGCATTCGGAAAACACTAATGTTGAAGCAGGCTTTCAAATTAGTGTGTTGTAGTGAGGAAATGTTTAGTGAATCAGATGAGGATGGTGATGGCGACCTGTGTGAGATATTAATTTACTAGGTATTATTTAATAATACTCCTCCAACCACTATGTGTGACCATGTAAATATAACGGCGGCGCAGTGGGGGTTGCTCACCAGGTGGATGCGAGACGTATGTAAGGATCAAGACTGTGAACCAAATATTTTTCCTGCAGCCATTGAGATATTAAAAAGAGTGTTATGTATTAAAAACTTTAAAGCATCTCAATTACAACTTGTGGGAGCGTGCTGCCTATTCATTTCAGGCAAATTATGGTGTGATTCTAGCCCCTTTTGTGTTTCCCTCCTAATAGAATATTCTGCCAAATCTATAAAATATGATGATTTAATAGCTGTTGAATGTAATATTTTGAAGAGTTTAACCTATGATGTCTTGTATAAAACGCCAATTTCATATGTTAATGTTTTGGGGGGTAATTCCTCGTTTTTGTTTGCTTTAATTAACACGTGTTTAACTATATATGACTTTCAACGCTTTTCACCAAGACTGTTGTGCGCCGCATGTTTTTTATATACATATTTATCTTTCCCCGCCCCTAGGTGTGTAGCAGAGGTATCTTCACTTATGAATGTTAATTATGAGGAGCTGAATAACCTAGCAACACTCATTAACAACACCATTATTTTAAATAATAATTAGGATATTATGTAAAACAGCTCCCTACTCATTGAAATTTATATTACAATACTTAATCTAAACATGGTTGCGTAAATCACCTTAAAAATATGGTGTATGTATCACCGAAAATGTTAAATGTGTGTATGCTTATTTAAAAAACAATAAAACCTAATTTTATAAGTATTATGTTTTTTATCATTCATTATATATTAACATACATTACATAATATCATTAATTCTCCCATATTATTAAACACTATAGCACTTTATATATTCTTGAAAATATTGGTCGTTTACATATCATATTTTCATCTAAATCGGTACTAAAGCTAAATTTATACTTTTGAGTCATATTTTCAAGAATATTATGGGTGTAATTTGTTCATTTATACTAAAAGATATTTGCTTCTTAATAAATAATAATTTATTATTAAAACTATTACATTGTTGTAATCAACCAGAAACATCCGGGGTGTTCTTATCAGGCTGTAAGCCGCTCATAATTATTTTGTTTGCATATATTCGCGAGTTGTTGTACGCTTAAGACGGTTGTCGGGGATATTAGTGGTGCTGTTCCGAGTATACATTTGAGGGGTATATGTCTGATCAATCATGGGCTAACTATTAATATTAATTTAGTCATTCCATGTATTGATCGGTCATATCCTTTTGAAAAAAAAACATCTGTGATTACCTTTTACATTCTGGATTGGTTATTTGTATAATAATTGAAATATTTTTTAATGACAATATCTTTGTGATTAATATTAATTTTGTTATTAATCTCATTGATACTGTTGGCAGAATTTTTCAATCGCAACACTATAACACTTTATATATTCTTGAACATATTGGGCATTTACATATCATATTTTTATCTAAATCACAAGTTAATTTTTTATCTTTATTAATTGGCCTTATAAGGAACTTGCTATATGCTGTGTTGTAATCAGTGTGGGGCCTTATCGCCCCATTTCCACACACCGCTCCCGCTTTAGTTGCAACTTATTCGCGACTTCTTGTTTGCTTTAGTTGGTTTAGTGATTGTGAAACTGGTCTGAGAACATTTTAAGGGTTTGTGTGAGATCACTCTCTGCCCGACTATTAATATTATTTTTTTGCCGGTTTGAGCGTGATCTCTCATGAACTTTTAACAAAAATTTCTGTGAATATATTTTAAAATGTGTGATTGTTATTTGTATAATTATTGAAATATTTTTAATGGTATCATCTTTTGTGAGTAATATTAGTTTGGTTATTATTACATTTGATGCTACCCACAGAATTTTTCATCTACTACATTACAACACATTATATATTCCTATAAGGGTTGGATGTTTTTTTTTACCTAAATCGTAAGTTATTTTCGTTTTATTGCTCAGCTTTGTGGGGGTACATAGGCTCTGGTTAATATTCATTAATAATATAACACCCCCACTCTAATATATAAAATTGGGCCTCAATGGTTGAATTATGGGTGTATTTATTTTCCTTGTGTAAATAAATAGAAAAATCCATGAAGTCTGATATTGTTTGTAATCACCCCGGAAGCCCTTATAAAGCGGTTTCCATTTATGAGCTGGGTTTTTAGCATAGTCAGACTTATGTGTGTGTTCTTGTATGTGTTGGTTGGGTGTTGGCTCTATTCATGTTATTTATATACATTTAAGGGTTTATGTTTGTTCAACCCTCAACCAACTATTAATATTAATTTAGTGGGTCGGTGTGTTGATCAATTATAACCCTTTTGAGGAAGATTGTAATGTCACCATCTTTGTGCTTACTATTATTTTTATTTTTTGGTGAGCACATCGATATTGTCAACATAATTTTTTCAAACTACTACATTACAACTAATAACATATTTCTGCAAATATTGAATATTTATACATCGCAGTTTGGCCTATATTGTAAGTTAACAATTTATTTGATATATATTTTATATATTTTAATATATGTATTATTATTTTAATCACAATTTTTCCCATTTTACCTATATTTATTATTTTAGTATGCGGAGGCCTCAGTATTTTTGTTCCCGATCAGAATTGAATGTATTTTGAATTCAGTATTTATATCCGGTAACTGGTTTGCACAGCTGTGCAATCTGGTGACTGGTTTGCACAGCTGAGTAATCTGGTAGGTGGTTTTGCATAGTTGAGCAACATCTGACAGCCCCGGTTTGCGCAATCTGTACACCCCATGTCGGCTTTACAACCCCCAATGCGCGCGCTCGCGGTTCGAATGTTGTGGGATTTGATTTAAAGTTTTTTGAATTCAGTATTTATGGCTAGTTTGCCTAGTTGTGCAATCTGGTTGCATAGTTGAGCAATCTGGTTGCACAGTTGAGCAATCTGGTTGCACAGTTGAGCAATCTGGTTGCACAGTTGAGCAATCTGGTAACTGGTTTGCACAGCTGAGCATGCACAGTTGAGCAATCTGGCAACTGGTTTGCATAGTTGCGCAATCTGGTATGCCCCGTCGATTTCTGACATTTTTCATTTCGACCGGAAGTAGCCATTTTGGGTTTTTAACAGCTCACGTATAGTAGCCGCCATCTTGGATTTTTATGTTTATTTTTTGATCACCCTGTATATTGTAACTGCCGCCATCTTGGATTTTTATTTTTTTGATCACCCTGTATATTAAATTTTGAATTTCCCGCCGCCATCTTGGATGTGGGCAACCAAAGGTACAATTGTAGTTTTGACCGGTTGCCGCTAGGCGGCACTTTTTTCTATAGGTGGCGCTCATGTGTATATGTAGTTGCATACGTGTGCTGTGCTCCTCTGCTCCTCCGCTCCTTCGCCTATGCTCCTCCGCTCCTCCGCTCCTCTCCTCCTCCGCTCCTACCCCTCCTCCGCTCCTCCCCTCCTCCTGCTCCTCCTGCTCCTCTGCTCCTTGCACTTATAGTGTGTCCTTTATTTTGCTGGTATCTAGAAAATTTGAGTTCTTACTTGGGTTCTTGTAGTAGAAATTATTTACGAGGCACCCCTCCGGCTATATATATGTATTATTGATTTTCTCAAAACTGGTTTCAGGTACACCGATTTTAAAAGACACTTTGTTAACGTTTGGAAACTTTGGTTTTAATGGTTCAATTTTGTAGTCAGCAGTTTCATGACTATTTAAAAATGTTAACATTTGTTCGTTAGTGACTGAGTTGTCTAGTTTTGTACAAACAACCAGTTTGTTTTCATTGATGTTTGTATCGATACAAGTAGCGGACTGTTCTTGCATTTTCCAAATTTAATTGCGTTATTCTTTGTGTTTGTATTATGGGCTCCCGAGTTGATTTTACTAGTCGAAATATTAGTTGTAGGGTAAATAGAGATAGCCGGTATTTTCAAATGAGATGGTGGTGGAGTTGATTCAGCATTTGTTTTTGTAGCTGAGATTGTGATTGATTTTTGTTGTACTAGAAATAGTGAGTGATTTTATTTGGGCGTCTTTGGCAACTATGGTTGCACTGAGATTCTCAATATTTTCATACAGCAGCTTATTATTAGCTCTTAGTTCTTGTACTAGCTCAGCATAGAGAGTGGTATTGTGCCCATATATAGTTGATAGCGACTCAAGTTCTTCAGAGTTTCCTGGAATATCAGAGCTAGTTAAAAGGTTTCTATTAAATTAAAAATGGGAGACTTCTAAGGGAGGTTTCACAATGGGCTCGCTCTGTGGCCTAAGCATTGGAAACTGTGCTATATTTCAGTCAATTATTCTGAACTATCCAGAACTCATAATATAATGTAGTAAAATATTATATCATGTTGAAATGGAATGGAATGGAATGGAAACATGTACTCTCACTGACGTAATATATAAGACATATTGATGAACGCACATTATATTCTCAACTCCATTCGTCAATTGCGACAAGTGAAGGCATCTCTCTACTATATATGCTCATTATGTGCTTCATTTTATTTTATGTTGGATGGCGACCTTCGTGAGATGCGAGTCAGAGTCTTTCATTTACAAAAAGCAAGATCGACTGGAACGCTGACTGACATCGTCCAGGAGCACTACCTCAAGAGGCACAGGCGGGCGAGCGAGCGGAGCCAAAAATAATGCTGGAGAAAGCTGTGTAGGGAGATCAAGGACGACCCGTGGGGCCTCCCCTACAAGCTAGTAGAAAGGTGGGGTGGCTGCCCTCTTTTCTTCAGGACCAACCACAGGACCAATAGCGAGAGCACAAGCATGCCAGGAGAATAGAGAGACACTACCAGACCAGGACGAATGGAATGAGGTACTGAGGTACTGACAGCCTTAAATAGACTGCCGAGCACGAAGGCCCATGGGTTCATTTTGAGGGCAGGAAATTCTCCAGACTCGGAAGAAAAAGGCACCCAACACAACACAGGCAGTCAAGAGGAAAGTAACCTCGCCCCCGGCAAGGGGAGACGGGAAGGCAGAACCAACAGGCACAAAGAGGAAACTGTTAAATAGCGAAATAGTGAGACCAATAGATGAACAATGTAGAGCAGCGACAAGCGGCCGGAAGAGAAAAATAGGATGGCTGCCCAAGGAACTCTCGAACCTAAATCAGAAGGTTGGAGAAATGGCCACAATAAACCACAGCACATCAGAGGTACACCTTCCCGCCGGCTCAGTGGAAAATCGAGCGGTTCGTACACTACATCATATGCGACACGACCAGTGAACAGAAGATGAAGTGTTGAGGCGCCAAGGCTGCCCAACTAGGATATGAGCAAAATCGATTAATACCTTTTCGCAGGTTCAAATGTGCAAGCAACTATTAGGAACCTGGAGGAACCACACACAATTAGAAATGCCCAGGGGACGGCAATCACCAACGCAGCAAAACATAAGACAAAAACGAGGTCATGTAATTCGGAAAGTGGAGCCCACACCAGATATTTTTTATTTGCCATATGCGCAATAGGAAATTGCTATTATGAGAAATCTTCTGTTTTAGTAAACCGAATTTGCTCAAATTTTAACAGGGTTCTCAGCCCAATGTGACCGCGCCCAATTATGCGCCGCGCATCGTGTTGATCGTGATTCCTTCGCTGTTAGTGAACTGATTGTGCTTTTTTTCAACGGATCGTCTCGGATAGTGTCCGCAAATATTTGCCAAATTTGGTCGCAATCTGTTGTGTCGTTTTCCCGGAATTTTGCTCACAGATAGACAGACAGAGACATACCACACATACACACACATCGCAAAAATCGGGTTAATTTCGTCTATTTGAGGCATAAAACATAACGAAAATTGATTATTTTTGGCAAATGGTACACGGAAACAATACCTTCCTTCACATATTTGCCCTTTTAACTTATTGGCATTCTGATATTTTGACATTTCAACATTTTGACATTCTGACATTTTAACATTTTGGCATTCTGACATTTTACATTTCGGAATTTTGACATATTTATATTTAGAGTGATAGATTTTTGGTGCCCGAATGTAACAAATACATGTAAAACAGCTATCTGCATGAATACATGTGTTTTCTCGACTGTACAAGTGGTAGCAAGGAGTCATCCAAATCAAAATGTTTAGTTTAAAATATGACTTAGGGGCATCTAATTGAAGATAACTTTAATTAGCAAACTCAAATGTAGATTTAGTTAACTAAATTAATTAGCTAAATTAATTCAGATTTAAAATTTAAAATGATGTGGAAATTGATTATGATGTGTCAAATGGCTAACTGACCTATTTAGACTATTGGATTCGGGATCTTAATTTATTAAGTAAAAATATCTTATAAGGGTAATGGTGTAATTAAAGCGAGTTTGCTAAAGTTAGTAAATTTTTAATTTTTGAATTTTCGAAAATTGGTAGTGTAGCGACTTATTTTAAAAAAACAGGATATTAATAGTTCGTTCAAAATTTTTAGGGTAAAATTTGTCCTCGTGTTTTCAACTAGAAATAAAAGTATGTGATTGTTAGGGAGGAATTTTTTAAAGTGTTTAGGTTGTCTAAAATTTTAATTTAGCTTAGTCAATTGGTAAGAAGTTCTACTACTACATGTAAATCTAACTAATTAATTTATTAAATTTAGAAAATTTTATACAAAATTATTCGCAGTAAATAATATTATATAATATTATATTATATAAATGTAAGAAGTTATGATTCAGTATATGACTAATTGGGGTTAGTTTATAGTCAATATTAATAATAATAGAAAATTAAATTTATTAGGTGCAATTTTAAATTTAATAAATTTTATATTTATATATTGAATCTATTAAATTTTGTAATAAACTAGGATTAGATACCCTATTATTTAACATTGATAGAACTTAAAGTTTTAGGGTAGATACAAATTCGGAATGGACCTAATAAAGTAGGATTAATAGGGGTTCCTTAGCCTTTTAGAGATGCAATTAAACTTTTTCCAAAGAAAGTGTGTATACTTTTATATCGAATTTTTATTTTTATTATTTTCCCCCGATTTTAAATTTATTTTAATCTTTAATTTTTTGATTAATAATACCTTTTGTAAGAAATTTATTAAGATTCAATTTAGGAATTTTATATTATTTATGTTGTTCAAGATAAAGAGTTTATACAATTATAATTGCAGGTTGATCTTCCAATTCTAATTATGCCTTATTAAGAAGTTAACGATCAGTTGTTCAGACTATCTGTTATGAAGTAAGATGTGCTTTAATCATACTATCTTTTTTATTGTTAACTTTTAGGTTAAAATTATTAGATTTTATTATTCAAAAATATATATGATTCTTATTATTATGTGTTCCATTATGAATTATTTGCGTTGTGTCAAGATTAGCTGAAACTAGTCGAATATCTTTTGATTTTGCTGAGGGGGAATCTGAACTACTGTCTGGGTATAATTTTAAATATAGAAGAGGAGAATTTGCTTTAATTTTTTTTGTAGAATATGTAAAAATTTCATTTATAAGAATATTGTGTGTTATTTAATTTTTATGGGCTGATTTGTATCATTAATTTTTTTTAAATTAGTTTTTATATAATTTTTTTGAATTTGGGTTCACCATGATTTCGTTAAAATATATTAATGTACTTGGCTTAAAAAAAAATATTCTCCCTTTTAATTTAGTTAATTATTTTTAGTAAAAGTTACTAAAGAAATTCCTTTATGGTATATTTTCAAAATATAAACTTATTCAAGTTCATTAACTAAATAAAGGGGTAAATAAAATTTTATCTCATAATATTGAGATTATTGGATTAATAGAGAGAGAGAGAGAGAAAACAATCTTTATTAGACTTTTGGCCAGTGGCCTTTCCGCCTTAGTACATATACATGATATTTGTAACAGATTCAAATAAATTAAATTAAATTTCACAGTAAAAATAAAGTACATTCTTAATGTTAACCTAGTATATACAATAATAGATTTAATATATTCACAGATACTAAATTTATACATAACAACATAACATCATTCCTGATATAGTTTTTCATATAACGTATGTGTTGGATGTTTCCGTTTCGATGTTCTTGTCAGTCGTTTAATACACAGTCTGTCAACTATTATTTTATTACTGTCTTTGTTTATAAATTTGTGTTTTAATTTTATGCAGTGGGTTGCTTGCATGTCTTAGTTTTGTTATTAGTCTGACTGTTTTCCGATCTGTTTTCTCAATTATATTTGTCGTCTTGTTCGTTGCGTTAACGGTAAGAAGATGTGCGTAATCTAATAAGGGTCTACAGATACATTTATAAATTTTAGAGGCGGTTGTTGTATCTATCCCTCTGTTGCCATAAGTTAAACAGCGGAAATATTTGGCTCTAGCCGTCATTTTATTACAAATTTCTTTGAAATGTTTGTCTAATTTGCATTTGTTATCTATTGTAATTCCCAGGTATTTGATGCAAGCTGAGGGATTAATTTCGTTTTGGTTTATTTTGATGGTGGGAGATAGGGGGGATATTTTGTGATTGGGAACAAGCAATTGGCATTTACTTGGGTTAGGTTTTAGTTTCCATTTATGAAACCAAGCCATTGTGTTGTCGGTTAGCCTCTGTTATTGTTCAGTAGTTGTCTTCATGTCTTTACCATGTGCTATCAGAGCTGTGTCGTCTGCGTATTGTAGAGTATAGTTATCTAATTTTGGATTGTCGTTGGTTGCGTTGTCGGGGTATATGTCATGGCAATAAATATTGTACAATAGCGGTGAGATTGGAGATCCTTGTGGGACTAGTGCCGTAAAAGTGTTTGAAATAGTATTATTAATTCTAATCTGTAGTTTTCTGTTGTATAGGAAATTTTTCATAAGGTGTATTAGATATGGCGCTACTCCTAATAGGTGCAATTTATAAAGAAGTCCTTTGTGCCATACGGAATCAAAAGCTTTATTTATGTCGAGAAATAATGCAGCTGTTCTTTTGTTTTGAAGATGGTTTGCCTGGATATTGTTTAATATGATAAACAAGGGATGGATTGTGGAATGATCTTGCTTGAAGCCGAATTGGTGTTTGGGGACTTTTTCTTTAGTAATGTGTGTAATTCTATTTTTAATAATTTGCTCAAAAATTTTCCCAGTACCGATAGCAGCGTGATGGGTCTATAGTTTTGAATAGTAATGATAGTGCCTCTTTTCCATATTTGAGGATAATTACTTGATTTTAAACAAAAATTGTAGATGTTTCTTATGTAATTATGAATATCTTCGGATAGGTGTCTGAGAAGCCGTTTGGTTACCATATCATTTCCAGGGGCACTATTTTTTCCTATGTTTAAGACCTCGAAATATTCTTGTTCTTTAATGTCCTCAATATTGTTGGTAATGTATTGAGTGGTAAAAAAGTTTGTGTACCATTCGTTTACTAATTTGTTATTGTCCTTGTCGAATTGATCGTTAGTCGGGGAAAAGGCATTTTTAAAATGTTCTGCAAATAGATTTGTCTTATCTGTATCAGTCGTGTATTCCACGTTATTGGAAGTTAGCGTTGGTATAATATTCGTCTTTTTGTATTTAGTTAATTTTTTTATTTTAGTCCAGTAAGTTTTTCCTTTGCCAAGTGCGATTTCCTCACAAACATTAAGCCACGATTCCATTCTGTATTCTTTTATGAGTGATTGTATGCTTTTGTGTAATTCGTTTATTTTACTTTTTAATTCACGTAGGTTTGTTTTTGCGTATTCTCTGTAAAGTTCGCGTTTTGTTCTGATTAGTTTCAGGATATATCTCGGTAGTTGAAATTTATAGAAATTCTTTCGTATTTTAGGAGTATGTTTTGTGATAGTCTTAGAAAGTGTGTTATTAAATTCTTCGATCTTCTTTTCGTTTATCAGATTCGCGCCATTAGTTATTACATAGTTCTGCATTTCAATGTTTACCTGTTTAATGTCAGTACGTTGTAAGTCTAGTCTCAAAGGTGTTGGTATAAATATTAGGCGTGTTTGTAGCGTGAATTTGAACTGTATCGCTAAGTGATCTGACCCTAGATCGGGCGTTAAAATTATATCTGTGATAATGTTTGTCAAATTTTGTGTATGAAGGAGTATGTCCGGTGTAGTATTTTGATTGGATGACATTATGAATGTAGGGTCAGTAGGGCGTCGAATAAAGTCAGAGTTTTGTAGAAAGGTCTGCAACTGTTGTTTCTTCTGTTTGTTAGTGTTAAAGTCACCTATTATAAGGGAATATTTGTACAGAGATGCCTTGATAAAAATGTTTTGTTTTAAGGATGAGTGTGGGTGTATGTAGGTTAAGAAAATATGGAGCTTGTCATCTTGAAATGGTAATGTTACGTGTAAGCATTCATTCATCGGATCATTTATAGCCGGCGGGTTAGCTTTTCCAAGTTTGTAACGCGGATTTAATTTTATTAAACAACCGCCTCTGACATTTTGTAGTCTGTGTCCATTCCGTTGTATGATTTGCCAGTCTCTGTATGTTACTTTTGTATCGTTTTTAGTTTTTGTCTCTACAAACAATCCACATTGTATGTTATTATTTTCAATGAAATGATTGATTAATGGAATTTTGCTTGTGTAGCTATTTATGTTGTTATATACAAAGTTTATTTCAGCCATTGATAAGACTGTTTGAGGTAAGGGCCTGCAGATTCAGTTGGGAAAATGTCTTTATTTGTTGAATCATCTTTATCAAACATTAATATATATAATCTGTTGCCAGAAAAAACAAATTCAGTTTGAACATTAAAATTGACTAAAAAGCGTTTTTTGAGTTTATTTACTAATTCATCGCGGTGTATATTCTTAGGGTTATTGAATTTGTTAATGTTGGTGTTAACTATATGGTCGTGGATGGTTATGGCATAATGAATTCTTGAACATGATTTTGCGTCGTCGGAAATTTCATGCGACTTAACGTTGGTTGCCTTTATAGGCATGTTTGGAATTCCAGGAATAGGTTTAGTGGGACGTTTGGGACATTTTGGGGACCATGCTACATGGTCCTCTGCCTGACATTTGACATACATTTGATAGGTAGTGTTGACGTGCAGTAATTAGTACTGTGTGGACCAAAACACTTCTGGCACTTAGTTACCGTTGTACAATTATTTGTGGTATGTTCAAAGCTATTACATCTTCCATATGGTTGCGGAATAGGTGGTGGAGGGGCGCTTGGTTGCACGGAATAATGTCTACCCTTGAAGAAAATTCCATTTGAAATTAGAGTTTCGTGTGTTTTGAGACATTATGTTATTACTCTTATGTATGATGTTGGTATGGCTGTAGCTCTTGAAATTATCCGTTTACAATATCTAAAGTTGAGGTTTATTTTTGTTAAGTGATTTGAAATGTCTTCATCTGACAATTCACGTTCAACGTATGTTATAATTGCAGAATACGATATAGTCTGATTGCCTGCATTTGTTGTTGATGTATTATTAATAGTATTCACTATAATATACTCTGTTACTATGTTGTCTGTTTTAAGTTTGTCAAGTGTGTAATCTAATGCAGTTGTTTCATTATTAGTTTTGAGGATAAAACCCACCACTGTTTTGATAATCAAGTCTGCATTTTGTGGGTTTTCAAATTGTATACGGGTGAGATTATCTTTTGTTTTAATTTTGTATGTTTGTTTATATGTAAGTTTGTTGGATAAATCTTGGGTAGGAGGTATGATATTTATTGTTTGTGTGATGTTTGTAGATGGTACCTGTTCGTTGTTTTCCAATTGTGTTTGTGTACGTGTCATTATTCTATCTGAGTTGTTTGTGCTGGCTGTGTTGGTCTTCTGGTTCTTGTTTGCTGTAGTTTTTTTTTGGGTGACCACGTTTTCTTCTTTGGCCTGGGAAGAGGATCCAGGGGATTCATTGTCCTCCGATTCGTCGGATGCCTCCATTTACACTAATTAATTTGCGTTTGAACTTTTAAATTCCACGTTGTATTATTTATTAAAGTTGTCAAAAGTGACCTTCACTTGACTCTTTTAGATTTACTCTGGATTAATAATCTATCTAAAATATAAAATTGTTAAAATTTGTCCAATCATAATATAAGGGTCTTCGACGGGGAGGGCTCCAATTCAATAATAAAATAACGATAGTAAGTAGCCTTCTTAATATAATTTTATTAATTGGATAAAATTGAGTTCTTTGTATATATTTTTTATTAATAAAAGGTATAATTAATAAAGTAGCAATTGAAAGAACTAAAGCAATAACTCCTCCTAGTTTATTAGGAATGGATCATAAAATAGCATATGCAAATAGAAAATATCATTCTGGTTGAATATTAATAGGAGTTACTAACTGTTAGCTGGGATAAAATTATCTGGGCCTCCTAGTAGATAAGGATTAATTAATGTTAATCTAGTAAGAGCTGTTAATGCAATGAAAAATCCTAGGAGATCCTTAAAGGAAAAATAAGAGTGGAATGGAATTTTATCAATATTACTATTAATACCACGAGGGTTATTAGACCCTGTTTGATGGTGGAATAATAAATGAATTATTGCTATTGCTGCAATAATAAATGGAAGAAGAAAGTATAAGGTAAAAAATCGTATTAGAGTTGCATTATAAATAGCGATTTCACCTCATAATCATTGAAAAATATCTGTCCCTAAGTAAGGGATAGCTGATAATAAGTTATTAATGACAGTAGCCCATCAAGGTAAAACGTATCATAAAAAGTCAGTTGCTATTACAATAAATAAAATAATCACACCAATTAAGTATAAATTAAATTGTAAGATATGTAGTAGATTCCTCGCCTTACGTGGAGCTAAAGACAAATAAAGAAAAAAGAAGAGCCTCTGTTAAATTCTAATACAATATGAGCTGAGTAGTGTATTGCAAGGAAAATTCCTGTGACAATTTGGATTCCTAAACATATTCCTAGTAATGAAACAAAATTTCATCACGAGGAAATATTTGAGGACGTATATAAATCCATTAAAGAATTATTAATACTTTTAGTAATAGGGGAGTATAAGCTGATAGGTGTGTTCATTAGGTTAAATGCCGAAGAGGTCAAATTTTTATCATAGTAATTTTAACAACTGCAATTAGATTAATAAATATATAAATAACGATTAATAAAAAGTTATTTATTATAGGGTAATTAATAATTTTATTTATATTTTAATTTATTTATTATAAGTTAATAATAAGCATTATAAAATTCAACTCAATTAGATTTTATAGAAATTGGTGAAATAAATTTATCTGAAATTCTTATTAATAATAAAAAAAAGATAGTAAAGAAAAAATTCTAATTTTTAAGGAAAATTAAAATATTTCATTTGAGGCAATTTTTGTCATATAAAAAAATAGAACACGTATTTCCCCACTATAATTAGAAATTAGAGAAATAATAATTATTCGTAAAAGAAGAGTAATTCCTATTGTTAAGGGGTAGTAGGTAAAGAATTGGGCAAATCGCCATTTTTCTCCATGTAAACCTTATGGACTTCCGGTTGAGCTGTTTAGGCTTCCTATTGGTCGGATTTGAAATCTGAGTTGTGATTTGGGTTGCCTATGTCGACACCTCGAGACGTTTTTTTGATATTGACCGCAGGGTTGAAAATAGGGGATGCACAAAATAAAATGTAATTTGAGTTGCCTATGTCGTGTGAGGTATCAAACGAATGGGCGTAAAAAGCAGAATTTAAAAATGTCGATGAGAAATTTTTTTCTCATTCGTGATTGGTTGTAGGTGAGTTTAAAGTTTCGAGTGATAAGCGCTTCCGCGGTGTGGTGTAATCAATGTGATAAGTCGACGTTCGAGCCATTGCCAACTGCATCAATGACAGCTTCGCTCTCATACAGCCTGCTCAATTGCATGAAAATCGTGGTCCAAACTGTATACGGTGCGCTGCTCCACCTGTAGCGATGTCGGTAAACTGTAGAGTTACAGTTTTGAATTTACTTCAAAACGTTGATTGAAATCAATTGGAATACTTCAAACAACCGTCAAAGTATTGTCATTGCAGATTCATTTTATTAATAAATATTTTAAGAAAGTGCCCAGTTCGCAATGATACAAAAAAATAGAAAAAAATATTAATCCCATAAAGGGCAATGTAAAACTGACCATAGTGGCGGGTCCAAAATTCAACTTTATGCGCAAAGTAACAGCTGTACGTAGCTGTGGTGTGTCTATGTGTTTAGGATGAATAATAATTCACAAATATTGCAATTTTCGTGTTCTGTGCATGGGAGGCGTAACCGCCACTTTAAATTGTATCTACTCTAACAAGCAGCCGTTATGTTCCACCTGAGTT
This sequence comes from Lordithon lunulatus, assembly GCA_963942505.1. Classification (NCBI taxonomy): domain Eukaryota; kingdom Metazoa; phylum Arthropoda; class Insecta; order Coleoptera; family Staphylinidae; genus Lordithon; species Lordithon lunulatus. The sequence goes on along the minus strand of OZ012667.1, from coordinate 36,262,042 downwards.
GTTTGATGACTGACAAACACTGACAAATATGTCAATTATTTGATGTTTTTATTGGTATTATGGACAACTACTAGCAGTATATTATGTTGAAAACATAACAGAGGGAGCTTCCGACCGTATACGGCCGGTAACAGGTTTTTTGGGCAATTGAGCAGGCTGTATGAGAGCGAAGCTGTCATTGATGCAGTTGGCAATGGTTCGAGCTCGATGACGCTGTGTGTATGATAACCTTCAACGAGGTACGTAATGCGCATGCGCCGTTTGGCCTCAGTGCATATTTGAATTGTTATTGCGGCGGTAGATGGTAGGCGGGAGATTTAAAAAAATAAAAAATTGAAACGCTTCCGCGGCGTGCTGCAAGTGATAAGGTAGTTTGGTCGGCGCGGTGAATGGTGATAATAAAGTCGCGGTTCGCGGGGATTTGCATGCAGGTAGGGGGGTGAGATGGTAAAGTCGCGGTTCGCGGGGATTTGCATGCAGGTAGGGGGGTTGAGATGGTAGGTATTGTGTTATATGTAATATTAACCGTTTTATACGCATAATAATCAATACTATAATTTGAGTGAGGATGATATTGATCAAATTAGAGCTTTATATGCTGCAAAACCTCAAAGTACTACTACAACAACAACTACTACAACAACTACTACCACTACTCCAATAACAACATCAACATCAGCTATAAGTACGACAACGGTATTGAGTAGTTTTGCTAGAAATTTAAAACCAAATCATACCACAAGCACCAGCAGCAGCAGCAAAGAAATCCCCTCCGATTTGTGCTCAGTGAAAAATGTTGATGCTATGTTGGTAATTGGAGAAAGATTATATATTTTCTATATAAAATGGGTTTGGATAAAAGATATGAGGAAGGATATGTTTGAATCGCCTAAAATGATTAGCGATTGGATTCCACATATTAGAAATGTTGATAAAGTGACGAGTGTGATTCAAAATCCCAATGGAAATGTAGTTCTTATTTCCAACGATAAAATTTATGTTGTGGATTTAAATTCCCTCAAAGTACAATTTTTCACAGGTGCAAATTCATATTTCAGATTGGGAGGCTAATGCAAAAATACAGACGGTTGTAAATACCTATACAGGTCATACTTTCATATTTTTCGATGATATTTACTATGCGGAAATAAGTAATTGTGATTATTCAGTAATAAGGCATAATACAATTGAGTGGGGTTTCCCAGGTCTACCAATTGGTATAACTCAAGCATTTCGCTACACCAATGGTATATTATACTTCTTCACCAAGAATCAAGTTTATGAGTACAACGAGTTTACAAATTCTTTGCTAAGTGCCGGGGAAATTGATTATGGAAAGTTTGGCATCAATTGCCCCAACATTGGTATCTTGGAGAAATTGCGAATTCTACTGATAAAACTACTCTCGTTCAATAACCAGGTTTGAACATGATTTAACCTTGTTAAAGTAATATCACAGGAAGTAATGATATGACATTTCCGGTGATAAGTTAAAACATTTCGTTATGCATGCATATGATAAAGAATTCAAGCTTGTACATGTTGAGTGGGGAGTATAAATATAATGGGGGGTATTATCATGGGAACAGTTAGTTATTGAATATCAGCAGAATGGATAACATCCCAACTATTCATATACCGGAAGATCAGTGTGATTCTGGAAGAAGTTCACCAACAGCATTCTTAAACAACATGTTGCAAGACTTTGAAGAGGAGCTGAAAAGTGAACGTCGACTTATTAATGAAGTTAGTTATTCCCTATCAAATTCTATATCCATGCTTCACTTTTTAAACATGCGTGAAGATTGCGAGGTAATATCCACTTTGGAAAGTTTGCTGGAAACTTCCACGCGCGGATACACTTTTGAGAGCGTTGAATGTATGTATGAAGTAATAGCATATAATAGAAACAAGTTTGTGAAAGACGTAGAAACAACACGACAGTGTCATGGTTAAAGTTGCCAAAGAAACAACAAGTTGTGAGGAAGAATATCAGCTGAGAAGAAAATTACGATTGGAGAGGCACATTAGAAAAATCCAACAGTTAAAATTAACAATCAAAACCTACGAAGATGCGAAAAAGTGTTACCAGCTTTTTTCCAACCTTAGTATCAGTGAATAAGTGTTGCAGTTGTCACTGTCGGGCACAATATAAACTACATTTAATGAAACATATATCGGCATGTGAACTGGACTTAATGTGGGACACACTTCCATCATATTTGAAAGAGGATAGAGACATTGTTGCATGTCTTCCATGCTTTGAACATTATAATTTACCGGGGGAAAGAGATCATATCGATGGACCCCCACCACCTCGCCACAGATGTTATAAATGCGTAAACATCGAGCAGGAACAGTCACAGTAGTCGATATTTGATACACGCGAGTTCGAGCTGTGAAAAATTAAAATGTTGATGAACATTGCAAATTTTGTGTTGCTGGTTGGGGTATTTGATAAGTCGTTCTATGCCACCATACCCACTGCTGAAATTGAGGAATGTCATATCATCATGGACGATGGTAAAAATGATACGTGGCCTTTTGGATGGAAGAGAATGATTCTGCTACCTGCCACCCTACCACCAACATGTGTTACACAAATTGATGGAAGTGACATCGAGGATGGTGTTATCAATTTTAAATTAATGTATGTATTTCCAAACCGATCATATTACAAAACCGAGCAATGGTTGCATCATGTGATGAAATTACCCACAACCTCGAGAGAAGAAAAAAATAGCATCACACTCAACAATAATACATTACAACCAGTAATGCAAGTAGTCGAATACATTCCCAACACAAAATTATTCGAAGAGCAAGAAGAAGTCAACAACCCTAGCACAGAATTATTCGAAGAGGAAGAGGAAGAAGTCAACTCCTTATCTACAACTTCTAGAGAATATGTATCATCATCGGCTCAATGTTCCCTAGCAAAGAAGTCCCCCAAATATACCAAAGTAATTGCAATTTTTGCCGTTAATTTATGTATAATTCTATATATCTTTCATTTCATTCAATCAATTATGCTTTTGATTGATTTATGTATGGATTAATGTTGTTGTTTGCTTGTAATAACAAAAATAAAATAAATAGATATATATATATATATATATATATATATATATATATATATATATATATATATAAACTTGCATGGTTTTCTTACCTTTTTCTTTCTCAGTAGCAGCAGAATAAATAAATAAAACAATATATTTAAAAAGGTAAGTAAAATATTTATTCATTTAAATTAATCAATTAATACATTTCATTTAACATTTATAAGTTCCTAAATAGGATTTACATGCACTACAATAATGTTTGCTATTCTTGAGAGAGTGAAAACAATAGGTAATACATGGAGCGCAAATACATATACAACATAATAAAGCAAATAAATGAGTCTTACAACTAGATTTATATTCAACAGTAGTCATGTCGGTGACATTACAAGACTTGCAATAACTCAACTGAGAATGTGGTCCGAACATGTTTACACTGTCACTATCAACTGAAAAATGATCAAATAACTTCACAATGCATTCGATTTATGAATCCAACTATTCTGGGATTTATCAAGCCCCAACCACTTCACATACACCCTGGCTCCTTTGTGTCGCAGCACCTTTTCAACCAAATAGATATCTTCATGTTTCGCTTTTTGTAGTTCATGTTCATAAAATGCCCCCTGAATTGGACTACCTTGCATATCATTCAATAAATATGTTACCGGACTGCTAATCTTAATCTTTTCAATTTTGAACAACTCGGTAGACCAATTTGGTGTATAACCTTTATCAAACAGCGCCTTCTGTTTACTTATACGTACAACATCACCCACACGAAATTGTCCTTTGCCGGCAATCTTCAAATGTGAATACACAGTGTTGAGGAGTTGTTTCTCTTTCTTAACGTTTACATCTTTTGGTTTCATACCAGTTGTTCTATGTCGTGTAGAATTGTACTCCATTGTTATCCCATCCAAAATAGAGTACCAATTATATTTACCATTCAAGCTGAATGCTCTATATAATTTATCTTTTAGCGTTCTAATAACACGCTCCGCCATGCATGCCTTCATAATGGTGTACGTAGAATAATGATTCACATTATGCTTTTTCATTAACGTATTAAATTGTTGATTGTAAAACTCTTTACCCTGATCGGTTTGCAGATTTCGGGGAATACGTCCACCTGAAGTTTGAAAGATTTTCTTGAATGCTTCCGTTAAACTTGCTGCAGATTTGTCTTTTAACGGCATAGTCCATAGAAATTTCGAGAAACAATCAATCACCACCAGTATGAATTTATAGCCTTTATTTTCATGAGCATACGGACCAAATTCGGCTAAATCTGCTTGCCATAAATCATCTATACCTTTTAGTATAACTCTACGTCTCTTGAAATTTTTCCTTGCTGGTTTATGTAACTCATTCACTACGTCCTGCTTGATGGATCCCGATTTTAGGGGGCCCATGAGGAATATCTTTAAAATCCACCACGCCTGCGGGCGCAAACACTTTAGATTCACCCTGCGGTTGTTGTAATAAAGTATGTCGAATATTTTTAATATCAGCAGCTAACGTTTGTAACTCCTTTTCAACCTTATCTTTAAATGTAGTATATTTACTATGTTTCGTATTTATATTCGTTGTCAATGCTGTTAGAACATTACTTATTGAGGAATCACATTCCACAGATTTATTGTTCAGTATGTTTATATTATTTTGTACTTCTATAGTTTTATCATTCAATATTCTAAAATTCTTTTCCATTTGTTTATTAAAGGCCTCATATTTACTATGTTTCATATTTATATTTTCTGTTAGCGTTTTAAGTACAGTATCTATTTTCATATTACATTCATTTAATTCTAAATCAATTTCATTTTTAAAGCCTTTTAACTCATTTGCAAATTCTTTTAAATCCAACACTTCCTGACCGAGTACATCACTGACATTTAGCAAGTCTTTATTAATTATATCAGTCTTATCATTAACCTTATTCAAGTAGTGATTAACATTTGAAATATTTGTATCAACAAAATCTTTAGTGGCAGCATCCGCTTTGTCCAATGGTTCATTTATATTACAGATTCGTTTATTCTCAACATTAAAATCACCAGCACGTGTAAAAAGAAACCCAGGACCAGGAGGACCGCGGGCAATGCCACTTTTACGATTTGAATGACGTCCGAACTTGTCAATACTCATACTGCTTATGATCACAAATTATTCTCTCACTCTATTATATTTGCTTCGCGTAATTCCTCTTCAATAGCAACGATTTCATTATGATGTGATGTATTCCCTGCTTTCTTCGATGCATGTAAAAGACACAAACGCTCCACCAACTCCTCAAGATTATCCCAGTATCGATATTGTACTTTTACTATATTATTACTAATCGTATTAGGTATTTGTAAAGTTGAATCAAATATACCTCTGCCGGATGTCGATGAGGAGGGTCCTGACCAAGAATGAGTGCGCGAAATGGGTTTGTCAAACAGCGGTTTAATTATTTGTCTATATTTTTGTGATCTTGTTCCTTGAATCTGTGCATTTGGATCGAAATTTCTCTTCAGCACACTGGTTCTTTCCAAAATATCCTTATAATTGCGTTTGTCATTTGCATTAAAACCTAGAGGGTTTTTCTTAAATAACAATTCATATAGACCTGGTGTACCAATGTATTTAATTCCTTCTATTATTAAATCATCTCCAATGATCTCAACATTCGAATTTGCAATGCTCCATTTTTCAGCATGTGGGTTAAAGCGAATACCGTGATGTGTGTCAAATGCATCGTCTCCATCTTTTATCAACATTTCCACATAGTGTCTCGGTAAAGGAGCATAATCTTGTAAATAAGACTCTAGAGCTTGGGGATCTATGTCTTCGCTAAACGTTTGATACATGTGCCGATCACTTTCAAATACATTTTCATCATCATCATATTCGACATCACCATCAGAAACTTGCGAAGAATGTTCGTATGAAATTTCCTGTTCAGCTGGTAAAAAATCCACTCGCTTAGGTTTAGGTTTCTGTATAAAATTACTCGCTTTACGTTTAGCACCAACACTAATAAAGTTACCATCATCATCATCACTTTCTTGTTGTGGTTGTTTGCTTTTGGATGGAGACAATTTAGGAATTTTAGACGGTGTGCTTTGTTTCACTTTAATATTTGAGACAAGGTATTGTGGACTATGTAGTTGTTGTTGTTGTTGTTGTTGTTGTTGTTGTTGTGATATGGCTATTAAATTCTTCAAGGGTTCGATAAGAGGCTTGTAAGTTTTATTTAGTAATTCATCTTCTTCGGTTCGATTCAGTTTCATAGCCAGTAACTTTTTACGAATAGCTTTTTGAGCATCAATCAGCCTCCGTTGAACATTTCTACCCATCACGCAGTATTTTCCACAACAGCTTTCAACGGATTTAAAACAGCTAATAACAGCTTTCAACGGATTTAAAACAGCTAATAACAGGTTTTAACAGGTTTAATCAGCTAATAAACAGCTTTTAATAGGTTTAATCAGCTAAAAATCAACTTTTAACAGGTTTAAACAGATAATAATCAGCTTCTAACAGGTTTAATCACCTTCTCCTCCATTAGTCTGGTTGCAAGTGATGATCTGGATCTATTTACCCATAATTATATACTGATCTAGATATTTACGATAACTCCCCTTATCTATGTCGCAATCTTTATCCACCGTTATAAAACCGTAGGGCTCTTTCCAACATGCTGCACACATTTCCTTGAATTTATCGAAACTCATATCACTGCTAATGTGATCGTTGTAAACATGTTTTAGATTTAAATCATCCTGTTTGAAGAGTATTATAAAATTAGCATTATCACGTATGAGATGTTTGGGAATGCGAGTATATGTTTGACACAAATAAAAAGAATCAATATTATTATGTCGTCCCATGCTGAAATATTCTCGTATCACATCCTGTTTATCGCAAGCCACATCGTCGAATATAAAAATTGAATCAGGTTTCGCATCGCTTGGTTTCATAATGTCTACATTCTCTTTGAATGAAAAATATCCAACACCCTTGAGGGGCTTTAAAACTTTTGCAAGAAACTCATATTTGGGTTGATAAAGTGATTTGGAATAAACATACACATTTTTAAACTTTAGCCCATTTTCATCAAAGAGCAGACTCAATATTACGTTCGATTTGCCGCAGTTTGATGGACCACAAATTAAACATCTCAACGTGTTGGGGAATAAAAGACCATGGCGTCGCTCTTTCGCGAGTGACATGCCTTCCCCAACACATGTATCAAGATTCATGATCGGCAGAGATAGTTTATGTTTAACGAATCGCATGATACTAAAGTATTCAGAATACTGTTACTGCAGATAAACGAGTTGTAAAGTGCATGTGTATTCATAACAATATGTATGTCGGAAGAGGTATCATCAATTCACTCATCAACAAGCTCCCGTTCGAGATACATGTACCTGGAGGTTACCAGTATTGTGGGCCGGGTACTAAGTTAGAGAAACGTCTAGCAAGAGGTGATCCTGGTATTAATCCTCTAGACTGTGCATGCAAAAAACACAACATTGCATACTCGCAAAGTAACATTCAGTCCGATCGACATAGAGCAGATAAAATTCTTCAAGAAGCCGCTTGGAAACGAGTGAAAGCAAAAGACGCCAAGTTTGGTGAGAGAGCGGCAGCCTTGTCAGTTGTTACAGCTATGAAAGTTAAACGAAAACTTGGAATGGGTATTAAAAATAATAAAACAAAGAAAAGCAGGGGTCAAAAGAAAATTGCACTAAATACTGGAGTTGTATCAAAAGTACGCAAAGCAATGAAAAAGTTCAAGTCTTTGGATGAGCGTGAAGGTGGTAAAATTGCTCTTGCGACTGCCAGAGCAGCAGTTAAAGAGGCAGGTGGTCGTAGAAAAATTCGCACTCCCCGTGTAATCCCCATACCGAAACAGGGTGGAATTCTACCGCTGATACCACTGTTTGCAGGTCTAAGTGCTTTGGGCTCACTGGCCGGTGGTGCTGCGGGTATTGCGAAAGCTGTTAGTGCCTCGAAAGATGCGCGAAATAAATTGGCTGAATCGGAGCGACACAACAAGACGATGGAAGCAATTGCATTAGGTAAAAGTGGATGAGGGCTATATCTCAAACCATACCGAAAGGGTTTGGAATTGTATTTAAAGCAGTCTCCAAAAAACTACTAAGAAAGTTACCCCGACGCCCGCTCACCGATTCTGATATTGAAAGCTATGCCTCAAAAGAGAAAATTAAACATTTCCGAGGTGTGTTTATGCGGGACTCTCTTCCCACAACAAAACCTCTCCGTAACGAGTGTGCGGTAATAAATTTAGATTCAGTTAAAGGAGCAGGCACTCATTGGGTAGCGTATCAAAAGCGAGGAAAATTAGTTACATACTTTGATAGTTTCGGTGACTTGCAACCGCCTGCAGAGTTGTTAAAATATTTTCCAGGTAACGAAATAGTATATAATCATGATAGATATCAGAAATTTAACAGTTACAACTGTGGTCATTTATGTTTGCAACTTTTAACGGAATAAAAGCAGCGATGACTCTGTACACTCTTCAGTCATGTCTCAGACGTTCACGTTGCAAAGTAACACAAATGTGCTATCTGTGAATTATTATCCTCCGATAGAACTAGATCCGGACACATTATATTGCTTAGGACTTATTGGATTTCACACATACAATACTATTCCGAATATTGAAGAAAATCATAATAATTTGTTCGAGTACGAGAACGGAAAGCAGATTAAAATACCAGCTGGCTCCTACGAGATAACTGACATTGAACTATTTCTGCAAAATCAGCTGGTGAGCGCTAGTTCAATCTACGGCGACAAGGCCGAGCGCGATAAAGTGTTGTCAATTAAACCGAACAACAATACGCTAAAGTGTGAAATAAAGAGTAAATACGATATTGATTTTACTGTTAGTTGTTCAATAGGGAGATTGTTAGGGTTTTCAGAAAGAAAGTTGGTAGCCGGTAAATTACACGAATCAGATTTACCTGTGGAAATTATAAAAGTTAATAGTATTCGAATTGAGTGCAACATTGTGCACGGTGCCTATTACGATAACAAGTTATCTCATACTATATTCGAATTTTCACCTAGTGTTGACCCCGGTTTTGCAATAAATATTGAACCGCGAAATATTATTTATTTACCTATTAATGCACGAGCAATAGATAACATTACAATAAGTATTCTTGATCAAGACGGTCATCCTGTAAATTTCAGAGGAGAGAAAATACTTGTACGCTTAGAGTTGAAAAGTATTAAGTGAGATGGGGATTAATTTTGATGATAACCGAATAAAAGTGGGTACTACAAGATAGAATCGTATCAGTCAACATCTAGCTCGCAAAGAGTTAACACCTGTTGTGAAAAATAAACTATTATCTTTAGGATATAAGTTAAAGAAACAGTGCTAGCAATATGGATAAGTTAAATATATTTTCCAAAGTTCGCTACGAAGAGACTATTGCAATGAATGAATTTCACACCTATCATCCGTTAGCACAAAATTTCCGCAACAATGATGAGGTTTGCATAATGATACAACATCAGGACATTTACACTTGTCCTAGTGAAAGTTACATTTATGTGAGCGGAAGCGTAAAATTTCCAACACTTGCTGCAGGTGCAACTGTACACAATTTTGAGTTTGCGAAAAATGCATTTGCGTTTTTGTTTGATGAAATTCGTTATGAATTGAACGGTGTTGAAGTGGATAAGAATCGAGATGTAGGAATCACTAGCACGATAAAAGAATTACTCTGTAATACTAAACGAGATCAACATATACTCGATCTATTTGGCTGGGCTGATTCTTCTAAAAATATTACATACTTTAATAATACGAACAAGTTTCATACTCTAATTCCATTGAAATATTTACTGGGGTTTGCCGAGGATTACGCAAAAATATTGATTAATGTAAAACAAGAATTAATTCTACTACGATCTAGAACCGATGTAAACTGTTACAAAGGAGATGCAAATATAACATTTGATTTAGATAAAATTTATTGGAGAATTCCCCATCTTCAGCTCAACGATGAAGTTAGATTGAATGTCTTGGATAGACTCAAAGAAGATAAACCGATATTAATACCGTTTCGTAAGTGGGAATTACATGAACTGCCAGCATTGAAAAATACCGATAGAGACATCTGGTCTGTGAAAACATCTACGAGCTTGGAGAAACCTCGATATGTTATAGTGGCGTTGCAAGAGAACCGCAGGGATAATCATGCAAAAACCGCTTCCAAATTTGATCATGCTGCTGTGCGAAATATGAAAATTTACCGTAACTCAGAAGCATATCCATATGACAATTTAAACCTAGATATGAATAATGATGATTATGTACAACTTTATTACATGTATGCGACATTCCAAAACAGTTACTATGGTAGCGGAACAAATGAGCCTATATTAGATATGACTCAATTCAAAGAACATGTTCTTTTTGTGTTTGACGTATCTAAACAAAATGAGAGCATCAAATCATCTACTGTTGATTTAAAAGTCGAGTTGGAAGCTACACGCCCATTCAGCCCAAACACTCAAGCCTACTGTCTTATTTTATGCGATGCAGTAGTCGAGTATACCCCGCTGTCGGGAATAGTGCGAAAATTAATTTAAATATTCAATGATGGAGGGGCCGAGGGGTAAAACAGTTTCATTTTTAACGAATTCTAATGGTGAAGATATTGTTGAAATTTTTATCATTGAACCGCAGTGTGAGTCTAGAAACGGGGGTAAATGGTTGTGGTCGGCAGTGAATCGTCAACGTTTCCAAAGAAGAATTCGATTGTTGGAAAAACTTTTAGCACCAATATTGTGGAAGAAGCATTGCGTCAATATGAATCAACGGTTTATTATTGATGTTCAAGGATTTATTGTTAATGGACAATTTGTGCCAAAGGAACTTTCCATTAAATCATTAGATAAGGAGGAAGAGGATGTAGACACTTATTTATTCAAACCACCAACACCGTTCCGCTCTCTCAGCGCTGCAGATAAGACTCAAGTTCGATGGTTGGACACGAATCACCATGGACTTTCTGGATAGTTCTGGATAGTTGGCTGGAGGGTAGCATAGCTACAGACACTTAGGCCTCAAGATGGGCCCATTGTGAAACCTCCCTTTAAAGGCTGCTCACTCGTCCCACCAGTCAATTTTGCGTGCAAGCCGCAAAACCCGGGCGGGTGAGGAGCTGCCAATGCTGACCATACTAGGCCAGCACTCCCCTAGTATTTGATGCCTGGTGTTTACTAGAGCTGGGCAGAGACATATTACATGCTCTGCTGTTTCTAGTTCTTCATTACACCCTCTACATAACGGGCTGTTCACCAGGCCCATCGTGTGTAGGTGTTTGTTTAGCCGGCAGTGGCCGGTTAGGATGTTAGTCAGTAATTTCAGACTGGTTCTAGATAAGTTAAGGCGGGCCGTGGCTGCAATTTTACAAGGCTGCCTGATTGCAACCTTTGATTGTTTGCAGCCCGGCGTTTCTCGCCATCTTACCTTGTGTAGAGCATGTGTCCTATGCTCTATTATTTTTTTCAGAGTACCTGCGGAAAGTATTTCATCCTCTTGGGTTATTAGAGGATGTGAGGATCCCTTCCTGGCAAGTTCGTCTGCTATTTCGTTCCCCTTGATGCCACTATGTCCTTTTATCCAGCAGAGTTCTAGTTTGTTATATTTAGCTAGCTCCTCCAGGCTGTGTAGACATGAATATAACTCTTTCGACACAAATGTGTTGGCATTTAGTGCATTTAGAGCTGCTTTGCTGTCGGTGAGTATTTGGATATGTTTATCCTTAATATTCCGTTCAGCTAAAATTTGAACACATTTTAGTATTCCTGTTAATTCCGCTTGGAAGACTGTCGTGAGTCTTCCAAGTGGTGCACTTATCTTGAGATCGAGTTCTGGTGAGAAAATTCCATAGCCAGCTCTCGTCTTAGTTTTGGATCCATCAGTATACATGGTTATGTTGGCGCCTTGTGGGGTACCATCCATTGTGATGATGGTCTGAAAGTGTTTGACAAAACTGTATTTGGGTAAAATTCTGTCGCACTTACCTTCTATGAGGGGGTCTAGTTTGATAGCTTCACTCAGTATGCTCCTGTGTCCAATGATTCTACCTTTATCATGCCACAGGTTGAGTGAAGATAGCCTTAATGCTGTTTTTACTGCAGTCTCCCTTATTAGAAGGTCGAGTGGTTGTAGACATAACAGTGCTTCAAGAGCTGCTGTGGGCGTTGTTCTCATAGCGCCGGTGATGGCAAGACACGCCATCCGCTGGATGTGTGATAGCTTTGAGATTGTTGTAACTTGTTTGGTTTTCGACCACCAGACTATTGCGCCATATGCGATAGTTGGTCTAATGATCGCGGTATATATCCATTGGGTGATCTTGGGAGACAGACCCCATGTTTTACCAACCGCCCTGCGGCATTGCCAGAATGAGATGCAAGCTTTTTGCAGCTTGGATGTTATATGCTCATTCCAGTTCAGTTTTGTATCCATGATTAATCCTAGATATTTTACTTTATCTGTGAGAGCCAGAGGGACCTTAAAAAGAGTTGGCATGTTCATGAGTTCGAGTTTCCTCTTCCTCGTAAACAATATCAGCTCTGTCTTTTTTGGGTTAACTGTTAGCGAATGGTTATCGCACCAGTTCTCAACAATCTGTAGGGCACTCTGCATGAGATTACAGAGTACACCTTCAAAACTGCCATTTATCATGATCACTATGTCGTCGGCATAGCCAACGGCATAGTATCCTGAGTTGTTTAATTCCAGGAGGAGGCTATCAACTACAAGGTCCCATAAAAGGGGTGAGAGGACTCCACCTTGAGGACAGCCTCTTCCTGCAACTTTTTTTGATGTTACGTCATCTAATGTTACTTGGATTGTTCTTAGACCAAGCATATTTTTTATCCAGCCCCTAATAGTGGGGTGAATCCCGTGAGATGTTAGAGCATTATCGATACTCTTAAATGTTGTTTTGTCGAAAGCACCTTCAATATCAATGAAGGTGGCAAGCAACGAACCTTTATGCTCTAGTGTTTCCTCTATCTTTGAGGTCACCAGATGTAGGGCTGATTCTGTTGAGCGTCCTGGTTGGTAGGCATGCTGTTTCGGATGTATGGGGTACGTTCTCAGCGGCCCGTCCCTGATTTCACGATCACAGAGCCTTTCCAGCGTCTTCAATAGAAATGAGGTTAGGCTTATGGGCCTGAATGACTTGGCAAGTGTGTAATCTACTTTGCCTGGTTTGGGTATAAAGGTCACTTTGACCTCTCTCCATGTATTGGGTATGTACCTAAAAGCAATGCAACCTTTAAATATGTACACCAATGTGTTTATAATGTAGGTTAACCCCCATTGTAGTAGTGCTGGGAATATTCCATCTAGTCCTGGGGACTTAAAAGATGAAAAGCTTGATATTGCCCATTCTATTTTAGTTATACTTATCATTTGGTCAGCTTGCAGCCAATCTTCCTCATCAGGTAGATGAGGATCAGTTGCCAAGTTGAGACCTCTAGGTTGGTTGCCAGGAAAGTGGGTGTCTAGAAGTACCTCGATAGTTTGGGAGGGTGTTACCGTGAAGGTGCCATCCTCCCGTTTTATCGAGTTAAGTTGTTGTACAGGGTCTTTTGAGATTACTCTCTTCAGACGAGCAGCTGCTGCTGTGGATTCAATGCCATTGCAGTAGGCTCTCCATGTCATTCAGTAGGGATTCAACCATGGACTTAAATATAATGCTGGAAATATATCTCGAAAACTGATTCAAAACATTTTAATGTTTCACATTAACGGTAGAGGTTATTTTACAATATTCACGAAAGGTCATTTAAAGAAAATGTTCTTAGATTCTATATTAAATTCTTATTTGCATACTAATATATTTACTATTGTTAATTTAGAATATGAAGATGAATTTTGCAATTGTCCTAATTTCATTAAAACTTGTCATAATTGTGTAAATCATTTCAAAAAACATTCTATATGTAGCACCGAAAATGTTAAATGTTTATATTTATATTTAAAAAATAAATAACTTATAATACCTTATTATGTTGTTGTTTGTTTTATCCACCCCATCTACCTAAGTGTGTGTTATGGTAAGTAAACATCAAGTCAAATATTATACATATATTTATCAAACGGTAACAATAAAAAATTATGAATATAATTATAATAATTATCTTAAATATATTCTAATGGTACCTTTACACTAGCAAAAAACCTCCCATGGAAGGGTAAGTTTTTTGCTAGTGTAAAGGTGCAATATACATGATACAAACATATTATATATATAGAGCCTAGAATGAACTGCAAACAAAAATGTTATATAATAGAATAATGACCCCAAGGAAGGGTTGTAATACCATCGGGGCATAACCACCGCTTATCATCTACATTCTTTAACGCAATCTTATTCATTTTAACAGTTTAATTTATGATTGGATGATTTTATTGTATTAAAGGAACTTATCGTTACTTTATTCTTCAACACTGTATCTTTATAGTCAATAAAAGTTAACTTTCTAACCGCAGTCTTTCCCACACCTTTCAACTTTTTAACTTTAGTGCCACTACTCACATTTATTGCATACACTTTTGCACGAACCCCCACATATTCCAAGATAATTTCACCAGACATCTCATCTTTAAATTTACCAATTACTTTCTTATTAACTTTTGGAATTCCAAAACAATTTTCTGAGTTGTAGTCAGATGTATCAAATATCAATTCAGCATCTCTTTTTATAATGTCATATATACTTTTAATAGCAGAGGTGGAGGAACTATCTTTAAGAGTGAATTTTATAATAAAACTATCGGTATCGGTAAAACACACTGTAGAATGAAAATGGTTTTCAACATATACTTTAACATAATCATATAAAAAATTGTACATTACAGTTTTGGAAAGATCCAATACACACATGCCCATGTATATTGGTTTATCATATTTAACACATTCTTTATTCATTTCAACAGCCACCAAATTTTCACTAAATATGTGAATACTTTTAAAATTTGGTTTTGATATATATCTACGACACGACTTCCAATTATTTACTAACACAATATTTCTATATTTCCGAACATTCTCCATCAATTTACCAAAGACACTATTGTTCATCAGTTTAAAAAAATCTTTTTCAAATGCGTTGGTAGATTTTGCACGTAGGTTACTGTTGATGTTAATATATTTTTCCAGCCATTTTTTTCAATTTTAACCCATGTTTTAGAACTTGTTGTAGTACTTTCAAGTGTAAGACATACTTTTTTTATCATTTAACGTCAACATCAATTTCACATCACTTTGCCTACCAGTATGAGAAATATGTTCGGCACAAAACGGAAAATCTGCATGGGCATCATGTAATTCTACAGAATATTCTAAATCTACTTCTAATACACATGATTTGTTCATACAATCACCATAATACTTTGCAATCTCGTTTGTTAAATTATTTAATAATAAATTTTCTATATGTTTAAGTTTTTCTTTGGAAATCCAATTAAAATCGCCACAGGGTAAATTCGATGTCATTGCAAATGCATACAACCCATTTGCATCTAAATAAAGCAACTCAACAGTTTCTTTGTTTGGATCGTATTTATCATTCATATAAATTGAATTTGCTTCTACATATTTACAACTCGCCTGTGTTATACCACCCCGCAATGCTTTCTCAAAGAATAAAATCATATCTATATCCGTTAGTAATGGTAGTTTTATTTTAGAAATGAGCAGGGCTGCTGCAAAAGCCAACCCTGGTGCAGTGTAAAATCCACATGCATCTAGCCCATAGGTTTGAAATGTTAATGTTCTAAAATTTTCAAAAATATCTGCTAAAAGATATACATCCGTTTTGAGATATAAGTTTGCATAATCACCGATAGTTTGACATTTAAAATGTTGCCACGCAGTTTTTGCATGTTCAAAATCTATATCTGAAACATTTTCATCTCTCAATTTACTAAAAAAATTTGATTTTGCTGGCAACATCTGCTCCTCTAATATCTCCCAACTATTAACATAATCATATGGAAAACAACCTTTTCTTCGTACTACATTGAAATCGTTAAAATCTGGAAAAGCTGTATGCAAATGTATTAATTGATCATCACTTAAATATGAGGCAAGTTTTTCTATGGATGATGATATAAAACGTAATGAATCTATAAATCGTATCTCATAGCCTTTATAGCTTTTTGAAAAACTAATATATTTTTCAGCTGTTACTGGTATTATTCTAACTGGGTCATTGTTAACATTAGCCAATTCCTCAATAATGAAATGTGCATCGTAATTAGATAAGTTATGAAAAATTATGGGGACAATAGACCGAGTTTTACATTGTAGATTACAGTTATTACACAGTACTGAAATGAATTGACCAGTATAATGATCGTGGTGAACTGTTTTGTGGTTATCTTCAGTAAAATATTCATTGCAAATGTTGCAATTGGTTGTTCCATTATACATTTGTGTTTGAGATTCTGTTAACGGTATCAATTTAACACAACCCCTGCTTGTCAACATTGAATCAATACATTCTATTTCTTCTAATAATTTCTTAATAAACCACCTCTGACAGTCAGGACCGGTATAGGTTTGGAATTTATTTAGAGATTCATCAAAAGAACATACTCGTAGGAATGCCACGCTAAACGGAATATGTACCTGATATGCTTCACTGAATGAATAATTTTGATTTTGCTCACAAGAATCAATTGGAGCTGTTAGTGCCTCAAAATCAGCATAAATTGTAAAAGGTAATTTTATAGTGGTGTTAAAATGTTTAAATTTTAATATATTATTTGTATCTGTGGGCAACTCTATTTTAACGGCTTCCTTTTTCAAACAATCCTTCAAATGCATAGAAAGTTGGACTTTGGAATAGAAGAAGCATAGACATCTATCACATATAAATTTGTTTGATTTATGTTTTGAAAGTTGAGTACTGCATAATTTAGATAAATCTTTTATTAGACAATAATGTCCTATGCTATTACCAGATTTCTTTTTTAAGTATAGCAGATTAATATGGTTACTTTTTACAGAATCTGTATGATAATATGGTCCTATTATATTATTTTTATCATCTAATCCATAAATGTTAATAGAAATGTTTTTATTTTGAAGTTCAAATTGTCTCACCTGATTTAAGTTTACCGGGAATTCAATTCCTTTGAAATTTAAAATATCGTGAATGTTTTGGGGATAAGCGGTGGTATGCATTGCTTTCCAACCTTTCACTGGGTACAAATGTGCTAATATGCACCATGCAAAACATCGTCGATCTGTATTGCTAATATTTAAAACCACTTCGGGGTGATTCTTTATTGCTATCGGTAAATCCATGTAAGTAGTGTGCGGTGCTGCTCCCCCACGTAATGGAACCCATTTGTTGATGGAAACAAGTAAATTTGTTATGGAATCCAATGCCCAACCACTCCCACGCTCTTGAAATTCTTCTAACTAAAAGCATAAATAATTAACAAATTGATTCAACTAATTTCTTGTTATACATACTTGATTCAATATTTCTCGTGTTAATTGTTAAAAAGATGTAGTAATGTTGGTTGTTTGATCAACTACGGTATTTTTTGTGTGAAAATATTTATAATCAATTTCTTCTTCTTCAAGACCTGGTAAAACAAATCCAGCACACAAAACAAAATTTATCTTGAGGTTCACCATCTTCTTAAGTGCATTTTTAATTCTCAACACTATCATTGCAATAGATTCTCTAAAAAAATCTTCAGGGTTCTTATGTTGCAGATTGATAACCAACCCAGTTCGAACACGGGATTCAAAGGCACACTTCATCTTAAATATATTGAAAAAATTAGTTATAATAATGAGAATGTGTATAAAACTTACATCTTTCCATAGTATACCAGTACTCTTACTCCGCCTCTTAGAATTATTGACATTGTTGTTTAGTTGACTTTTTGTGTTTCCTCGAAGAGTTCTTAACCCAAAGCCAGTTGCTCGTTGCAGGGAGAAATCATGAAGTTTTTGGATAATTTTTTCCTCCAACGTTTTTAAATTAGCAATATTCGAAATTATATTTTGCTTTTTATGAACACTTTTCTCGATTTTTAATTTTTTATGTAGAAGTTTTAAATTATTTTTGTTTGTTTTGAACATGTTATTGAGTACATAATTATTAGTACAGGATGCGAGGATGCTATCAATATGTTTACGTGAAGTGTTCATGTTGAATGGATTGAGACTGTGCGATGTATTATATATAAACCATAAAATTGGGGTGTGGGGAGAAACAAAAAAAGTGCATGAGGCAGGAAGTAATGATATAACATTTTATAATTGCAATTATTATATGTGATGATGCATGTCCACAAGTAATCAATAAAAAACGGAAATGTGAAATAGATAAATTCTTTATAATTGCAATTATTATATGTGATGATGCATGTCCACAAGTAATCAATAAAAAACAGAAATAGGAAATAAATAAATTATTTTTATTCTTTAAAATGTTATTTAAATTAATATTACATATCACACAATACCTACCATCTCAACCCCCCTACCTGCATGCAAATCCCCGCGAACCGCGACTTTACCATCTCACCCCCCTACCTGCATGCAAATCCCCGCGAACCGCGACTTTATTATCGCCATTCACCGCGCCGACCAAACTACCTTATCACTTGCAGCACGCCGCGGAAGCGTTCCAATTTTTTATTTTTTTAAATCTCCCGCCTACCATATACCGCCGCAATAACAATTCAAATATGCACTGTGGCCAAACGGCGCATGCGCATTACGTACCTCGTTGAAGGTTATCATACACACAGCGTCATCGAGCTCGAACGTCGACTTATCACATTGATTACACCACACCGCGGAAGCGCTTATCACTCGAAACTTTAAACTCACCTACAACCAATCACGAATGAGAAAAAAATTTCTCATCGACATTTTTAAATTCTGCTTTTTACGCCCATTCGTTTGATACCTCATACGACATAGGCAACTCAAATTACATTTTATTTTGTGCATCCCCTATTTTCAACCCTGCGGTCAATATCAAAAAAACGTCTCGAGGTGTCGACATAGGCAACCCCAATCACAACTCAGATTTCAAATCCGACCAATAGGAAGCCTAAACAGCTCAACCGGAAGTCCATAAGGTTTACATGGAGAAAAATGGCGATTTGCCCCATTCTTTACCTACTAGGGGTGATTTATTAAAACAAAAAATGTGGTGATTAAATCATACAGAGAATAGATTATTGAAATTTTAATTTTGGAGATTAAAGATAGAAAGACAAGTCGCAGTCGAGCACCGCTACAACGCGGACGCATTTTAGTCGCTCTTAGACAAGTTACACAAATACGCATACTATATAAATTTAAAAATCAAATGCCTTCGTCCGATTCGGATATGGAGGAGGATCTCAACATCCCGCACAACGCCCCGCAGAAGCGGAAGCGCGGTCGCCCAAAAAAGAATAGCACCATTGGGGAAGAAATCGAATCTTCCAATTACGACTCCTCATCGCAACAGGAAGCCAGCAACAAAAAACTTATCACACGAAATGCCACAAAAAAACGCCGAGAATGCCACAACCAACAATTACACAAACTCCGCCCAGAGCACCTCAACAACAACTAACACCATACAAAACACCACACACAACACCAGCCACAACTTAAAAAACGCAAGTACACCAGCCACATATAAATATATATTTAACGTAACAACAGTCACTGAACAGAGTCGCATACAATTTGCAATCATATGGGCAAATAGAAAATTTGATAAGAATACACTTATCATCAAAACTAAATATGGATTTATATTAAAAACTAATATAGACAAAAATAGTTTTATAAATAACCTTAACTTTCTACGTACTGAAAATATCATTTCAAGTCCTGGAATTCCCAATTGAAAGAAGATGGTATCGTACACCGTTTTTGTCACAGGATCACGGCAAAGGCGGGCAACAAGCCAACTCGTATGATTCGCATAATTACAGGGTCCTACGAAGCATATACCCAACTTATGAGCAAAAACTTTCTTTTCAGGAACAAAAGCCACTCAGTCTCCGACAGTCTACCTCCAATGCCGATCCCAATTCCATGTAACAAATGTAATAAGTTCGACCACATTAATAATGACTGCCCCTCAACAACTATCAAGTGCTCCAAGTGTGAAGGATCACATAACACTCACCAATGTTCCACAGATAAACCGGAAATATGTAAAGGATGTGGAAAAGAGGGACATAGTGCATGGAGCACAAAGTGTCCCAATAGACCAATGAAGCCAATCGATGGAATACCAAATGTGAAAATCCAATCAACTAACCTTAAAACTGCGCAAATGGACAAACAACTGATGAAAACATCCCGAGTCCACGCTCCTTTTACCCTACATGACCACATCATCGACATATACGTGACAAAAATAAACGAACCATCAACTACTGACAGAACAGCACTGCTAAAAAAACTGAAATCCAGATTCATTGACTCATTCCGTATAGAAACGCATGTTTCTTTTTCTGGAAATCGTATGTTTATTGTAATGTTTGACCTAGATTTCCGCGACATGATCCCACCTGTTATGCCTACCACATGAGTGTATTCGACATCATCCCAGATCACTATAAATGGCTAATTTTAAATTATTATACTCCATTATAATAACATAAACTCCCTCCATAACAAGTCGCACCTACTATCCCACTACCTATCCGAAAACATTATCACCGCGAGCCTACTTGTAGAGACTAAAACCACAAAACCATTAAAATTCCAAAACGGGCGAACGATACAAACCCCGTCTTCCATAATTAACCAAAATCAAAGGGGAGGTTCTATTATCGCAGCGCACCCATTAACATAATTGGGCAAGGCGAATCCACCACGTATTAACAACCCATGGAATGAATGTATGCACGCAACCATACGATCTAAAGATATAACAATAAACATATTTCTAGTCTACATACACCCCCACTCAAACATAGAGGACACAATTTTTACAAAGGCTTCGCTGTACGAGCATCCGATAATTGTCGGTGATTTTAACCTTAACAAGCAAAAAAAACGACAATTAATAAAAAAAAATACCGATCCTACGTTCATTATGAACAATATCTAGTGTACCACACCTGATGCAATTCTGTGTACTAGCAAGATTCGCCAACTTATCCATTCCGTTCAATTCATTCCAGACCTATGCTCCGACCACCTAGCTATCCAGTTCGAAATTGATACGTCTATCTCACCCAACCACACTATTCCAGACTCAATTAGACCATATGACGAATGTGACCTAGACAAGGTTTCAGCTGAAATGTAAAAGTTTATAGACAGCCATGCCCATATAACTCAATCCTCAATTACAAACTTCCACAAACTATTAGAAGATACCATAGAAACACACACCCCCAAAATTAAGAAGACACCCTACAAATATCCTCTCCCCAAATTCATACTACGCCTTATTAAATACAAGAGACAACTGTACAGGGACATCAAACTAACAGACGATAGACAGTTGAAACAAAATTTCAATACTATCAATAAACAAATACACTACTTAAGGCGGCAATCGGTGGGTGCAAAAATAGTACCTTTTCTCCTGTCGGCTCACGGCTATTCTTTTAAGATAGAATCACAAAAATAGTATTACCTGAAAAAGGAATAAGTAAACGAGGGACGTACAAAGCCTTTTTTCCAAAAAAATAATTCTAAATAAGTTTTAAAAATGTTGAAAATAGCCATAATTTGTTAGCTTATAACATCGAGCATAAGAATAAATTTCAGAAAATAGGCTTGTACGGCCCTCACTTCACTCTTTATAAATAAGCTACAGCAAACAAATATAGTAATATATGTTTTTTTTAATGCGAGATCCGACAGGCTATTTTGTATGTTTATGCAATTTCCTCAATACAATTGCATACTCTATAGGCGCACGAAACGAACAATATTCTGTTCTACGTTCGTTCTCTGTCCTGTAATTTATTATCTCTCTCTATAATATATCGGAAAACGAAGGTTTCGTGAACATTTCTAGTCGGTGTGACGTTATACATAAAAATTGCTTCCAACGCTGATTCGCGCCGCGGAGAGCAGCTACTAATACGATTATAGAGTAATCGTAATATAACAATATGGAGTTTTTATTTGTAATTGTAATAATAATAATATACATTTATTATTATGAAGTTATTTACAATTGTCATGTAATCCTATAAATATTTAATTTTAATTTTTAGCGTAAACACTTTATGATCCTGATAATAATAATAAGTTTATTCGCACTTATTTTTACAAAAAACAAACGTAGACATAAATTTTTAATTAAAAAAGAAACTTAAAATATATTTATATTAACTAAATATTAATAATATATATATATATATATACATATATATATAAAATCAGCTGCTCTGTTGTGCTGGTATGATGATAGCCTTCCTCGCTGGATTCTCTCTTTTTTAATTGTTTACAAAATATTCTCTCAATAAGATCTTAAATTTACGACATATTTTAATATCTTTGAGATGGTTTGGGATTGAGCTGTATGTCTTCCTACTTTCGTTTATTGGGCTTTTTGTCTGCATATTATGTGATGTCCTTGTTTGATGTGGATGTACGTCACAATTATACATTTTTTGTTCCTTTAACATTTGTTTTCCTATCTTCACAGTAATTGGATTGTTAATTTTGTTTCTATTTTTATTAATTAGATATACCGCTTTGTTTGTTTACTTTTATACCCTTTGTTATGGCCCTGTTATAAAATAGATTTAAGTCTATTTATTTCATCGAGTATGGTTGTTGTATTACTTCCTGTATATAATAATAAGGTGTCATCAGCGTAAGAGTAATACCTTCCCTTTAAGTTTAGTATTCTCAGATCTGTGACGTATAGTATATATAAGAGTGGTGCTAAGAGGGATCCTTGCGGTACACCCGTGTGATTCACGTCTATATTGCTTCTTTTATTATTGATTACCACATATTGTTTCCGGTTTGTTAAATAGGTTTTAATCAATTGTAATGCCATTCCTCTTCTGCCCATGTTTTCTAATATTTCAAAAAGTTTTGAGTGATTAATTGTATCAAAAGCTTTTGTGTACTCTATGAAAATACTAACTCCAATATTTCCTCCATCCACTTCAGTTGTTATTTTTTCCACATAATCACATACGGCCACCTTTGTATTATTATTAACTTGGAATCCATATTGGTATGCGTCAAATTTAATGATACTCTTGATAAGTTCAGTTACCCTATTATGTATAATTCTCTCTAGTATTTTACTTAAGACCGATAACATTGCGATGGGTCTATAATTATTCGTGTCGCTTTCTGCCCGTTTTTATATATTCGTATAATTTGCGCTATTTTCAATTCCTTTGGAAATACGCCCGAAGATATGGTGTTGTTTACAAGGTTAGTAATTATAGGATTTATAATGCTTATATTATTTTTATATCCTTAGTCGTGATTCCATCTGGCACAGGATGCTGTTTATAATATTTTCAATTTCCGCTTCATTACATTGATTTATAAATATGGACTTCTGATTGTAGTCTGTCGGATTTGCTATACTTTCTTCTGGGCTATCATAAACTCTTTGTTAAATTTATTTGCTGTTTAAATGTCCGTAAGGTTATCTACTTGTATATGTTATTTGGAGTTTTGTTTTCTTTATTTAGTGCTTTGTTAATAATTACCCATGTCTTTCTCGGATTATTTGTACTTTCTTCAAGTTTCTTTCTGAAGTACATTTGCTTTGTATTTCTAATGAGTGTATTAACTTTATTTTTAATATTCTTAAATTTTATTTTCTCTGTTTAATTTATAGGCATATTCTTCATAATTTTTTATTGTTTACCTCTCTGCTTAATATTTGATATTATTTCTTCTGTTATCCAATTCTTATTTTTTGTTCTAATTTTCTTTTTAGTCATGTTTGTAATCTTTGCTCTTTAGATTATATTCATTAGTTCCTCAAATGTTTCAATTCTAGTGTTAATAATATTATTTTCTTTAAATCTGTTAATGTTTGTCCTTTTCTGTGTAATGGTTTTGTATTTTAAAGTATCTGTTTTGGTATTTTTTAAAACCTTTATTTGCATTATTTTATGATCTGAGATTGATGTATCCTGTAGGATAATTGTTATTTTCGTGGTTTTAATATTTGTAATGACATGATCTATGATGGAATGTGTGAGTCTATTTTCATCTACTCTTGTAGCGTAAGTTTTTTGAATATTGTTTATGATATTATATCCATATATTTCCAACATTTGCTTATAGGCAGTTGTTTCATTATTTTGACATAACAAATTAATGTTAATATCTCCAATTATTTTTAATTTTTTATTATCTATGAGGAGCGACTCCATGAAGTCAAGAAAATATTCTACTTTTGCGGTGGGTGGTTTGTATACGGCTGGTACTTTTATTTTGTCGATTTCAATAAGTATAGGATTGTATTCAAGATTCGTGTTTGTTGCTATTTCATGTTCCTTAAATTCCTTTATTGTGTAGATAGCCGCCCCACCGCCGCTGGTATTCCTACAGCAGTGTATGGGAGTTGTAAATTTCTATTTCGTAATACGTTATTTCCATTTGGTTTAGCCATGTTTCTACTAGTATAATTATGTGAATTTCCGTATTTGTTTTGGTTGGGCAGTTTAATTCATCCAATTTATTTTTTTAAACTTCGTATATTAAGGTAAACTACGTTTAAGTCTTAGACAATGTTACACTATTAATTCTTCTAGTTCAAGTTATTATTCTGATAGCCGTTATCTTTTCGAACGTATATACGTCCATTTTTGTGGCATATAAATTTATAGTTCTGTCTTTTTAGCTGTAGAGCTTTTCTAAATAGCTGTTGAGTATCTCTGCTTAGATCCTCATTTATGAAGATTGGACTTTCAGGTACAGAATTTATTTGACACATTTCCGTGTTAATTGTTATTGTATTTTAATAACGTGGTGTCTGCGGATATTTCCAAATGAAATATATAAATATAAATGAAATGTATACTAATATCTTTTCACTGTAGATAAAATTGTTAATGATTTATGGTGAGATATAATGGTATTTTAAAATTCGTATCAAGTGTTTGCTTCCGGAATCTATAGAAAGACCAACAAAAGCCAACAAGAAAATATGAGGTGGCCAAGGCATATTACTTCATCATACGTACCATAATAATGAAGGGGACTAAGAAATAATATGCACATTTTAACAAATACAGTAACTACTACTATTTCATTTTTATGTAAAATCATTGATTCTTTATTAAATTTTATTGAGTAATGTGTATACTAATTTTTTATAAAAACAATGTTGGTTTTGTTTACAGTTATATTTAAGTTTTATAAAATATATATTTTTTAATTATAAAAGATTTAAAAAAAAACGGGCTTATAAAAGTAAACGAAGATCTAGAGGCGAACCTGGGCCACCGGCTTATGAGTCCAATGTTTTAAGGCTGGGGAATTCAAGGCCTACTAGATTTAAAAAATGTATTTATTTGTTAGTACGATTACCAGTTCTTAGATAGCACTAGGATCGCATTTTATAGTATTTATTTGAAACCGGAAGTACACGAAGCGATGTTAGACAAAGATGAAAGCATGCTTGGTTGACAGCCAAGTACAGCTGTTTCTGACGTTGCGCCATGTTGCCATTAGAAATATGCTGTTTAATTTAATATATTAAATGAATTTCGTTGATTTTATAACATAGTTTTTTAAAATCAAATTCAAGTAGGCGAGAAATTCAATTTTCAAACGTCATCATTTTAATATGTATATTTAGTATGCTATTTGAGCTTGATATTTAATTTTATATATATTGTGCTATAAATTAAAGATATTTTATGGACTTTTAAATCATACTAAAAATACTATTGAAGTTGATGCTGATTTACCACCAAGTACAACCAATATTCAATATAAATATTGTTTTGTTAATGAGAAAAACTATTTGAATTATGCTACTGAAAGAGATAACATGTAATCAAAAAGTAATTATCTGTATAATTATAAATTTTCTAAAGCAAACAAGAAAAATTAAGTAAATTATAAATAAATATTTATGAAGGCAATAGAATGATATAAACTGAGGCAGAAGAAACTGACTGAAGTGTCCTAAGGAGTAATTTAATCAGAAACCCATTTCATATTAAGGTTACTTTCTTATCAAAATCATTATTACCTAATTACCCAAAACTAGGAAAGCTTACAGTAATACTAATAAAGTACTTACCAAAAAAACACTCAATATGATTTCAGTGTAGGCCTTTAAATCCTGCACTACTCAATAAACACTGAAGCAATCAAACAGTGCATTAACTGGGATATTTCAGTATATGGAATGCCAAAAACAATATAATATAAACCCGATGGTAATGTTCTTTATAGAACTATAACGTTTCCAAAAATATGATAAAAAATTTATGTCAAAGGATCCCAAGATATGTGAAATGTACAAATCAGCATGCAGCGGCCGACTGCCCTAGGAAATAAAAAGACAACTAAATAAATAGCAACTGAACCACCCTGCAAATTATAAAGGTTGTGTATACCACAAACAATTTTGGAGAAAAACTTTACCCTAACCTACGTAAGGTAACTTTACAACAGAACACCGATGAACAGTAGAGCTAGAGACTAACTTTGTCCAAAAGACAAGAGGCTTTAAAAATCACAGGAAAAGCCAACAAATAATAATAATTTGTTTCTGGTCATATATACGGGTGTATAATAGAAAATACAACTAACATACAACAAAGAAACGTCATGGAGGAACTGAAAACCATGATGAAATAACTCAAATGGGGACAATGATGAATCACAACATTGGTTACCAAGATATCATAATGACACAGGCACTAAGGATCGGAATATGGAACACTAATGACTTAGTCACACGCACAAGTAGTAAGACACTTCCTTATTAACAACTATCTATCTACAGGAAAGTCTACTCACTGTCAAGAAGAAAACTAGATATTATTGATTTCCGTGTAACTAAGAGTATAAGTCTTGTTTCGAGGTTCTTAATAATAGATTTACAGATTTGGATCTTTTTAGAAGTTATCTAACAGAATTAATAGAGATCAAAATACACCTTAAGATACAGATGAATCAATGACTAACTTGTCCATTAACATTAGAGATAAAATTCGAAAAAGAGATGGCTCAGGTAACGAAGGCAGAATAATAGAACTGAAGAGAATACAAAAATCACTTAACATAGCATCAAAAGACCTGAAAAAATGTTACAGTTAAAAAATCAAACAGTTCAAAGATACTTACAAAAGGAGACGACAATCTACTCATTATGAAGAGCAACAAAAAATAAAGAGACCACAATTAGTAAACGCACCAGTTTAACCAGGAAATTGGGCCAGAGACAACCATAAGGCCGCCGCATTCTTGATAGATATCTGCAAATCCCAGGGATGTGAAACATCGGCTAAGTGATTTTACCCCAAAAAAGGCACTCAAAGAAATAAACCAAATAAAGAAATTAAAGAAATATACAGGCCTTGACCTTATTACGGGAAACAAATACTGCAGGAGTTACTAATTGAAGCATTCAGAGCTCTTACTCATCATCACCACGGCACAATTGAACCAATACACATAATTGTGAATATAATCAATAATGATTTAGAGTGGCACGTGAGTTATAATCTTACCATATGACATTCATACAATCCTAAATTCTTATCTAACAGACACTTCTTTGTGAAACGTGGTAACGAAATCAAAGACTTGCATCGAATTCTAGCAGGTGTACCCCAAAGAAGTACATTAGGACCAGTATTATACCTATTTTTACAGCCGGCTTACCGACAACCCAATAAACGTCCGTAGCAACCCTTGCGGACGTACAACTGTATTCGCATCACATACCAACGCAACTATAGCATCTAAAAGCCAATTGAACAAGCTCCAAACGGAGGCATATGAAATGGAAAATTAAAGCAAATGTAGGCAAGTCAATGCATGACAGACTTACAGTGAAAAAGTAAAATTGCCCCGATGTAATATTATATACAAAAAATCATTCTGACATCATTAAATATCTTGGTTTAGACCTTGATCATGGGCTTGGCAAAAGCATATATTTAATAAAAGAAAATAATTTAATTCGGACTTAAACAAAGTAGTTTATACTGGATGTTGGGAAAGCTATCTCAGCTTAATTTGGATAACAAAACAGTAATTAAGCCAATATGGGCTTACAGGATCGAACTCTGGGTTCTCCAGCAATTGATCCAAAACATGCTTTGAATAATAACTATTGCACGCAGGTACACTTATATCTGTGCCTTCCTACAGTGAAAGAAGAAATTCAGAATGAGTGCTGCATATAGTTCGAGAGTGGAAATACATCCCAACAAACTTGCAAAAAATCTAATGTGTCCTTCAAGTGAATTACAATGCTCTAATAAGCTTTAAATTCTCAGATGTAGTAAACATATTTGATCAATAAATTTCTATAATTAAGCGACATCAAGCAAATTGCAAAAAGCCAGGACTTTTACATACATACATCTTATCAAATACTTATTTTCTATTCTCACGAATTAAATACATACATTTAGTATGATATTATAGAGTAATGTACACAGTTTCATTTAGGTTGCTTCATTTCAACTTTAGTTTTTTTTAATTGTTTTTTTTTTCAAAAAAAAAAAATCTTAATTTGTATATCTACTGTTGCCTTCCTTGTATTTAATCTTTGTATTTATTCAGAGATATTATTGGCTTTATCTTGAAATTGTTACAGACAAGACATTAAGAACTATTTACCCAAACTATTTTTTATGCTTTCGGTATTTATTTGCCTGACTTATCCATGTGATTATCTGTATAATAAGCTCCTTTACAATATTACTCAAACTCAATTTTATTGACTGTTGATTTATCAATATATACATGGTATATGTGAAATAACTATGATCACAGAAGAGCTGCATTTAGTTATTGAAGCACCATATACTTTAATGTAGTGCTAGTTTTTAAATTAGCACTCATCAAAAGGAATTAAAATTACCATCTACAGTATAGTTTGTATCTATTTCTGAAATTTCACATATTTGGGGGAGGTATGGCACAGTATAAATCTACAAATTGGAAAGAACTAACTCTCTAGGGCAAATGTATGTAATTTGTATAACAAAAGGCAAGTTACTGTTTTTATTTAAAATATAATAGCTAGAATAAACATTGATACCTTATTTGTTACATTAAAACTGTTAAATATGTTGCAATAGGTGCTGCACGCTTCAATTATAGCTACCTGTTGATGTCAAACAGTTTGGTACACAAAATTCACACATACACATACATGTGACATAGATTCTGTTGTTATAAAATAAAATAAATATGATATACAGTATCACAATCTCTAAATCCCACACTTACTAAATAAAATAATATTACAGTTAACAATATTCTGTCCCCAAATGTCCTTTGTTATTCACCCACAATTATGCAATTCTTCCTCATTTCCACACTGAAAGTGCGTAATAAATCTGCGTGTCGTTTGTTGTGAGGGCTAGCAGATTCTTAGGCAGACCAGCATTCACTTAATTAATTTGTAATTACCATATCTGCTACTTATATTTGCACTCTTCTGCTCATGTAGTTAGTGTTGTTCTAATATTATTGCAGCAGCTTTTAGGTTGGCCATGTCAGCCTGTGAAAATCCT
Organism: Lordithon lunulatus; assembly: GCA_963942505.1. Lineage (NCBI taxonomy): Eukaryota > Metazoa > Arthropoda > Insecta > Coleoptera > Staphylinidae > Lordithon > Lordithon lunulatus. The sequence continues at coordinate 36,232,210 of OZ012667.1, read as the reverse complement.
GAACACATACATATTCTTTCTCTCAATGTCAATTTCTCCATTTGACTACCCTTAGCTCAATCATTCCAACCCTATGTATCACCAACATCAGTTGTACTATTCAATCCACAGTCATTTGTGATGCATGGGACTGAATATATTGTGCTATTAAAGTTGCAGCATTGAGTGGTGTTGGTGCGGAATAAACTGGTATACTTTGTTCTCATAGTATTCTGGAAGGGCATATTTGTTGATTAGTAGTAGTTACTGTGATAGCTAATAGCTATCAACCTTGCTCTTCTGCCGTGTGCTAATGGTGTATGTATGGTATGGCGAACTTACTACTTTGTACTCAAGTTTGTTGATTGTATTCCAATGACAAATGGTATCGACTACCCGGGCCACCCGCTTAATAAGAGGGGATACTCAGCACTGTACTACATTGGCGTGTGATGTTGTAAAACACTGTCACAAGTTATATTCAGCCGCGCGGATCAATTATAGGTTATGTACACAATAACAAAACATAATTATATTGGGCAACTATGTATGTCAGGTCCACAACATAATAATTTTAAAAATATATTATTATTTATAATTACCGAATGAACCACACTTTATCATTACAATAATTTGTGAAACGTTTCACTCGCTTATTATATAGTATTTCACCGACCATTTTCATATTATAACGCTTTAGTTCCAAAATATCTCACTAGTGTCATCACTCGTGAAAATCGTGAAGTTTTAATTGGGTTGGTAGGATGAGTTACCGGTTATATCATTACCACGTAATATTTGAAGTTTGCAATTTGGGTCAATATTTTTTCGGACCGTCCCATTTCAATACGAAGGAATATTTTATATAAGTCGGTTTACTACCCCCAATAGTCTATTGCTGGTCATATACTGTGGCTTTGTTTTTTAAATTTATGACGTATGATAAAAGTTATAAAAAATATTTTTTGATACAAAACGAATTAAAAAAATTGTAGAGACCCGTTTTTGGGTAATTTCATATGTAAGAAAATGCAATTTATTTGATAAGGATCCGTTGTTTCGTTTAGAAATGCCGGGTTCCGAAAGCCGGACACTTTCTAATTTCCCCGCGTTAACCACTATGCCAACTGTCGCGTTAGAATAAATTTATAAATATGCTATGTGTATGCAAATTATACAACATCTGTATTATTTTTAACATCACGTAGGCCCCATATTTATTGTGTCACACGTATTGACTGGCATCTCTTCTTGAACTTTCGCGTTGCAGTCGAAAATGAATTACGATGTCAGTCGATTGGGCCCTTAACGCGGGGAAATTAGAAAGTGTCCGGCTTTCGGAACCCGGCATTTCTAAACGAAACAACGGATCTTTATCAAATAAATTGCATTTTCTTACATATGAAATTACCCAAAAACCGGTCTCTACAATTTTTTAAATTTGTTTTGTATCAAAAAATATTTTTTATAACTTTATCATACGTCATAAATTTAAAAAACAAAGCCACAGTGTATGACCAGCAATACTCTATTGGGGGTAGTAAACCGACTTATATAAAATATTCCTTCGTATTGAAATGGGACGGTCCAAAAAAATATTGACCCAAATTGCAAACTTCAAATATTACGTGGTAATGATATAACCGGTAACTCATCCTACCAACCCAATTAAAACTTCACGATTTTCACGAGTGATGACACTAGTGAGATATTTTGGAACTAAAGCGTTATAATATGAATATGGTCGGCGAAATACTATATAATAAGCGAGTGAAACGTTTCACAAATTGTTGTAATGATAAAGTGTGGTTCATACGGTAATTATAAATAATAATATATTTTTAAAATTATTATGTTGTGGACCTGACATACATAGTTGCCCAATATAATTATGTTTTGTTATTGTGTACATAACCTATAATTGACCCGCGCGGCTGAATATAACTTGTGACAGTGTTTTACAACATCACACGCCAATGTAGTACAGTGCTGTAGTATCCCCTCTTATTAAGGGGCCCGGGTAGTCGATACCATTTGTCATTGGAATAGAATCAACAAACTTGAGTACAAAGTAGTAAGTCCGCCATACCATACATACACCATTAGCACACGGCAGAAGAGCAAGGTTGATAGCTATTAGCTATCACAGTAACTACTACTAATCAACAAATATGCCCTTCCAGAATACTATGAGAACAAAGTATACCAGTTGATTCCGCACCAACACCACTCAATGCTGCAACTTTAATAGCACAATATATCCAGTCCCATGCATCACAAATGACTGTGGATTGAATAGTACAACTGATGTTGGTGATACACAGGGTTGGAATGATTGAGCTAAGGGTAGTCAAATGGAGAAATTGACACTGAGAGAAAGAATATGTATGTGTTCAGGATTTTCACAGGCTGACATGGCCAACCTAAAAGCTGCTGCAATAATATTAGACTAACACTAACTACATGAGCAGAAGAGTGCAATTATAAGTAGCAGATATGGTAATTACAAATTAATTAAGTGAATGCTGGTCGGCCTAAGAAATTGCTAGCCCTCACAACAAACGACACGCAGATTTATTATGCACTTTCAGTGTGGAAATGAGGAAGAATTGCATAATTGTGGGGTGAATAACAAAGAACATTTGGGGACAGAATATTGTTAACTGTAATATTATTTTATTTAGTAAGTGTGGGATTTAGAGATTGTGATACTGTATATCATATTTATTTTATTTTATAATAACAGAATCTATGTCACATGTATGTGTATGTGTGAATTAAGTGTACCAAACTGTTTGACATCAACAGGTAGCTATAAATGAAGGGTGCAGCACCTGTTGCAACATATTTAACAGTTTTAATGTAACAAATAAGGTATCAATGTTTATTCTAGCTGTTATATTTTAAATAAAAACAGTAACTTGCCTTTTGTTATACAAATTACATACATTTGCCCTAGGAGTTAAAGTTCTTTCCAATTTGTAGATTTATACTGTGCCATGCCTCCCCCAAATATGTGAAATTTCAGAAATAGATACAGAGTATACTGTAGATGGTAATTTTAATTCCTTTTGAAGAGTGCTAATTAAAAAACTAGCACTACATTAAAGTATATGGTGCTTCAATAACTAAATGCAGCTCTTCTGTGATCATAGTTATTTCACATACACCATGTATATATTGATAAATCAACAGTCAATAAAATTGAGTTTGAGTAATATTGTAAAGGAGCTTATTATACAGATAATTACATGGATAAGTCAGGCAAATAAATACCAAAAGCATAAAAAATAGTTTGGGTAAATAGTTCTTAATGTCTTGTCTGTAACAATTTCAAGATAAAGCCAATAATATCTCTGAATAAATAAAAAAGATTAAATACAAGGAAGGCAACAGTAGATTTACAAATTAAGATTTTATTTTTTTTGAAAAAAAAAACACAATTAAAAAAAAACTAAAGTTGAAATGAAGCAATCTAAATGAAACTTTGTACATTACTCTATAATATCATACTAAATGTATGTATTTAATTCGTGAGAATAGAAAATAAGTATTTGATAAGATGTATGTATGTAAAAGTCCTGGCTTTTTACAATTTGCTTGATTTCGCTTAATTATAGAAATTTATTGATCAAATATGTTTACTACATCTGAGAATTTAAAGCTTTTTAGAGCATTGTAATTCACTTGAAGGACACATTAGATTTTTTGCAAGTTTTTTGGGATGTATTTCCACTCTCGAACTATATGCAGCACTCATTCTGAATTTCTTCTTTCACTGTAGGAAGGCACAGATATAAGTGTACCTGCGTGCAATAGTTATTATTCAAAGCATGTTTTGGATCAATTTCTGGAGAACCCAGAGTTGGATCCTGTAAGCCCATATTGGCTTAATTACTGTTTTGTTATCCAAATTAAGCTGAGATAGCTTTCCCAACATCTAGTATAAACTACTTTGTTTAAGTCCGAATTAAATTATTTTCTTTTATTAAATATATGCTTTTGCCAAGCCCATGATCAAGGTCTAAACCAAGATATTTAATGATGTCAGAATGATTTTTTGTATATAATATTACATCGGGGCAATTTTACTTTTTCACTGTAAGTCTGTCATGGATTGACTTTCCTACATTTGCTTTAATTTTCCATTTCATATGCCTCCGTTTGGAGCTTGTTCAATTGGCTTTTAGATGATATAGTTGCGTTGGTATGTGATGCGAATACAGTTGTACGTCCGCAAGGGTTGCTACGGACGTTTATTGGGTTGTCGGTAAGTCGGCTGTAAAAATAGGTATAATACTGGTCCTAATGTACTTCTTTGGGGTACACCTGCTAGAATTCGATGCAAGTCTTTGATTTCGTTACCACGTTTCACAAAGAAGTGTCTGTTAGATAAGAATTTAGGATTGTATGAATGTCATATGGTAAGATTATAACTCACGTGCCACTCTAAATCATTATTGATTATATTCACAATTATGTGTATTGGTTCAATTGTGCCGTGGTGATGATGAGTAAGAGCTCGGAATGCTGCAATTAGTAACTCCTGCAGTATTTGTTTCCCGTAATAAGGCCAAGGCCTGTATATTTCGTTAATTTCTTCATTTGGTTTATTTCTTTGAGTGCCTTTTTTGGGGTAAATTCACTTAACCGATGTTTCACATCCCTGGGATTTGCAGATATCTATCAAGAATGCGGCGGCCTTATGGTTGTCTCTGGCCCAATTTCCTGGTTAAACGGGTGCGTTTACTAATTGTGGTCTCTTTATTTTCATAATGAGTAGATTGTCGTCTCCTTTTGTAAGTACCTTTGAACTGTTTGATTTTTTAACTGTAACATTTTTTCAGGTCTTTTGATGCTTTGTTAAGTGATTTTTGTATTCTCTTCAGTTCTATTATTCTGCCTTCGTTACCTGAGCCATCTCTTTTTCGAATTTTATCTCTAATGTTAATGGACAAGTTAGTCATTGATTCATCTATATCTTAAGGTGTATTTTGATCTCTATTAATTCTGTTAGATAACTTCTAAAAAGATCCAAATCTGTAAATCTATTATTAAGAACCTCGAAACAAGACTTATACTCTTAGTTACACGGAAATCAATAATATCTAGTTTTCTTCTTGACAGTGAGTAGACTTTCCTGTAGATAGATAGTTGTTAATAAGGAAGTGTCTTACTACTTGTGCGTGTGACTAAGCCATTAGTGTTCCATATTCCGATCCTTAGTGCCTGTGTCATTATGATATCTTGGTGGTACCAATGATGTGATTCATCATTGTCCCCATTTGAGTTATTTCATCATGGTTTTCAGTTCCTCCATGACGTTTCTTTGTTATATGTTAGTTGTATTTTCTATTATACACCCGTATATATGACCAGAAACAAATTATTATTATTTGTTGGCTTTTCCTGTGATATTTAAAGCCTCTTGTCTTTTGGACAAAGTTAGTCTCTAGCTCTACTGTTCATCGGTGTTCTGTTGTAAAGTTACCTTACGTAGGTTAGGGTAAAGTTTTTCTTCAAAATTGTTTGTGGTATACACAACCTTTATAATTTGCAGGGTGGTTCTAGTTGCTATTTATTTAGTTGTTTTTTATTTCCTAGGGCAGTCGGCCGCTGCATGCTGATTTGTACATTTCACATATCTTGGGATCCTTTGACATACATTTTTGCTCATATTTTTGGAAACGTTTTAGTTCCATAAAGAACATTACCATCGGGTTTATATTATATTGTTTTTGGCATTCCATATACTGAAATATCCCAGTTAATGCACTGTTTGATTGCTTCAGTGTTTATTGAGTAGTGCAGGATTTAAAGGCCTACACTGAAATCATATTGAGTGTTTTTTTGGTAAGTACTTTATTAGTATTACTGTAAGCTTTCCTAGTTTTGGGTAATTAGGTAATAATGATTTTGATAAGAAAGTAACCTCAATATGAAATGGGTTTCTGATTAAATTACACCTTAGGACACTTCAGTCAGTTTCTTCCGTCTCAGTTTATATCATTCTATTGCCTTCATAAATATTTATTTATAATTTACTTAATTTTTCTTGTTTTCTTTAGAAAATTTATAATTATACAGATAATTACTTTTTGATTCCATGTTATCTCTTTCAGTAACATAATTCAAATAGTTTTTCTCATTAACAAAACAATATTTATATTGAATATTGGTTGTACTTAGTGGTAAATCAGCATCAACTTGAATAGTATTTTTAGCATGATTTAAAAGTCCATAAAATATCTTTAATTTATAGCACAATATATATAAAATTAAATATCAAGCTCAAATAGCATACTAAATATATACATTAAAATGATGACGTTTGAAAATTGAATTTCTCGCCTACTTGAATTTGATTTTAAAAAACTATGTTATAAAATCAACGAAATTCATTTAATATATTAAATTAAACTGCATATTTCTAATGGCAACATGGCGCAACGTCAGAAACAGCTGTACTTGGCTGTCAACCAAGCATGCTTTCATCTTTGTCTAACATCGCTTCGTGTACTTCCGGTTTCAAATAAATACTATAAAATGCGATCCTAGTGCTATCTAAGAACTGGTAATCGTACTAACAAATAAATACATTTTATAAATCTAGTAGGCCTTGAATTCCGCCTTAAGTAATATGACATTGTAAGGTTAATAAATATATTCGTGTTGTCAATAAAATATATATGTTTACGATTTAACTTTACTGCATTCGTGCGGGCACGCATAGCACGTCAGAGGCATGGTTAGATGCCGATTAATAGCGCTCAAACTGGAAAATGTAGGATAAACACATTGTGTATTCGTAAATATATTGAAAAATTCTTGAATATGTGATACATGGTTCACACTAAATAGTATATGTTGGTATGTTTTGTTTGCTACTAAAGTAATCTATTGCTAACACACCTGGTGTGGTGGCCACCACAAATGATGCTACTGGCACCACACATCTTCCATCTCAAATACAGGGGTGTTTAGGATACCAAAATGTAAGGCAAGTGTGGAATTATCTTAGACACCAAGTTATTCTTTAATTATACACCAACCAAATTATGAACATTTTGTTTTGCAAAGAAATGCACAATAAATAGTAATATATAAATTCAATTAATTCTAAGATGCTGATCTTATTGCTCCTACTGTTTGTTTCCTCTCAATTGCCTAATCTACTATTGCACTTAACAGCTCTACCAAATTATATAAATCAAATAAGTTCTGAAATTGGCTGCTCTTCATGTTGTTTTAGTTAGTTGATCTATGTAAAGTCTGTAAAAGTTGTATATTGTATCAAATCAAAAGTATTGTTCTGAATCATAACAGAGATGTATTATAACGGTCTAGAATTATAGTCCCTTCCTCACAGAAAATAAGTGTGTATATCAGCTTACTTTACCGTTAGACAACCATATAGGTTGTAAATTTTAGCTTATTAGAAATGGTTCAGAATATATTATTTAAAAAATACCAATGAAAGAAGCAACAAATATTTATTGTTACATATTTTGTCTATAACTATATACAGATTAATTATTATGCTGGTTACCGTGCATAGAAAATCATAATTTTAATTCTTATTTCTAATAGAATATAAACCAATTGAATGATGTATATTATAATAAAGTTTAAAATCATTCATTCCACTATTTTCAATTTATTATACAGTTATAGTAACTATTGAGCTGTTCTAGACATTGTTTAGTATAAAGGATACTTGCACTTAGTATTGTTATTCAAATGATATATAATATATGAAGAATTCAGTCAAAGTAGATTTTCAAAAATTCCACCACCAACTTCAATGGACTTTTGAAGTTGTTTGTCAATACTACGTGTAGCTTTCCCAAGGTTGTATGGTCGTTCTTTTATAAGGGCAGTACTATTCATCATTCGAATTACTAATTCGTCTCTTTACAGCCATCCCCACGCAAAAATCAAAAGGGTTAAAGTCCGGGAAACTTAGTGGGCAAAATACGTGAGCGTTTCGGCCGATACACCTACGTTTACATTTAGTTCATTTGCACGTTCAGAAGTAATATGACAGCTGGGTACTGCACCATTCTGACGCAGATTCGTGAAAGTACGAAAAACACTTTTGTACTTGGTACTCTGCGGTTAGGAAATTGTCTGTTGTATTCTCTTCAAGCAGCAACATAATTTCTGTGTAAATACGTGCGGTATGGTAAACGGTGGAATATTGGACAATCAATCACACCTGTAATATCTTGTAAACTGTATCAGGTTGCAACTGTCATATTCAACGTATCTACTGAGATTGTACCTTCAACTTCAACTTGCTGTATCTCTGCAAGCATTTTGAAATGGACACATGTTTATAGGACCTTTTTATCTAATATAGTCTATATTATCACCTTCTAAAATATTAGATATTATATATATATATATATATATATATATATATATATATATATATATATATATATATATACATATAAATATATATATATATATATATATATATATATATATATATATATATATAGTAGTATATTAGTAGTAGCAGATATTACTCATCTATATATCTGGTAAGCTACATTAAAATGTATATGCTGCAGCATACATTTTTCAAAAATGTCTATCAATGTATACAAAACGGAAAATTTAGTTTATGGATATATGATTATGATATATGTTTACGTAGTCTGTTTCATTTTTGTATTATCTTCCAAAAAGGATTTATCGGTGCACTTGGCACTTGTTTTAAAATGATTTCAGGCAATATGCAGAAACGGTAAAATTATTAGCTTTTCCTCCATCTTCTGCTTCCAAAACTCTTCATCGCGTTCTATCTTCTCCACAAATATGTCTACGTCCTGATTTACAAATACCACGAAATAGCACCACTTTCTACCGGTACACTCTAGTTGCCCTTGAACCTATTTATAAATACAAACAATTATATTCATTCACTTTTGCAATAATGGCATACCTGATAATAATAATTATGGCTCTTCTTCAAAGAAATGTTACCATCATTGTTGACGAGATAGTCAGAACTTTTCATAAAATCTTCCAGAGAACTAGCCCCAATCATTTTGTCCGATCCGTTTATATAAATAAGCATTTGATTTCAATTATGGCATTATCCCCAATTAGTCCAAATAATTAAATGTATAATTTGTCCATAAATTTAAAAGATAAATAGTATATAAATGCATAACGAACATTTTTAGAGCAAGCAGCGTTCATTAAACGCGCAATAAACTATTTTGAATAAAATTTTAAAACTAAAGAAATATAATCTCCTAGAAAAAATAATGTAGGATGAATGAATATTCCACATTCAGTTACTGTCTGATCAAATTTTCGTTGAAATATAGATCTTGCAACAGATTCATTAATTATACCATATTCTATTGCATGTGTCCTCAGAGAAGATGGATACAGCACTTGTTTTATATAATTGTGGCACAGTGTTTGATCTCTCTTTTTACAAATTCTTCCAAACATTGAGGCTGTTAAGCGGTGTGTTCTATGGCTTATGTATAATTGATTATTAAATTGGCCGATGGTATTTTTGGCTATATATTCTATCTCTTCTTTCGTAACCTATAATTTAATATAATAAATGGTTGGACAATATTAATGTATGTTACGATGTATGGATAAAGTATTGCAATCGCGCGGAAAAAAATCTATTTTTGTGCAGATTATCTTTATTAGGTCCACTGTTTTTTAAAATTATCTCTCACGTATTCGGATAAACTACTGCATATTTTTAAACTAAATCTCCATGTTCACCAATAATATTTTTATTTTTAATAATTTCATTATTATTATTATGTTAGAACCTAGTCTGAGACCAATGAGTAACTTAGTTTAGTTCCCAAAATACACAATCACTCACTATCACTGACTCTATTGCTGCACTAGATTGAATGTTTTAATTCGGTTTAGTCTTCTTACTATGGTGGTGTTATAAAGAAGCACCCTTGCTTCCAAATTCACATACTGAAATAATCATCGACGTACAGAAGGGTTTTAATACAGCAAGAACTTGTAATGTATTGATAGACTGATTTTATTTCATACAGATTAATTTTCCACTAGTTTATCAATTTGTATTATATTAGTGGCTTCTTCAAGTTATTTTTATTGTTTGTTTATTTTGCCAATAGCCAGAATGTCCGCAAAGTGGCCACAACATTATTTTATAGTTCTGGTCAGGTCACAAGTAAAGAGCAAGTAGAGGACCGGGCCGAGGACACATCCCTGTGGCACACCAGCCTTGAGTATGCGTCCTTCGGTTTGTCCTAAAGTATCTGCTAGTCAAGTAAGACGCCAAGATTTCTGTATATTGTCTTAAAAGCATGTATTTTAATTTGGAGTGAAATCCTTTATGCCGAACTTTGTCGAGTGCTTGTGCTATGTCGAGAAATATCGGGAAACAAACGTTCTTTTCTTCTAATGCTTTTTCTATTACCCTAGTTATTATATGGATTCAGATTGTGTTGCTAATAATGTTTAGTTTCATCATCGCTATTCTTGGAAGTTGTGTTATTACTTCTTCTGTAATCAATTCAAACCCTGGGGTATTTTTGAGTTGGGCTCTTTGAGATTAGTGAAATTGAATTCTCTTATCAGTTGTTGGGGTTAGTCTTGTCTTGGGGAACTCTGTATTTACGTCTTGGTTTCCTTTTTGGATAGTTGCTGTATTTCGTTTTAATTTCTGGTGTATTTTCCTGCTTGTTGTATATTGGTGCCTAATTGTTCCTCAGTTTTGAGTTTTACGTCTAATATCATTTTTTATTATATTGATTTTGTTTAGCTTCCCCAGTCTATGTATCTTTTTACTAGCCAAGGCTTTTTAGATGATGGTACACTAAGAGTTATTGTTATAGCGGATTTATCAAATTATAAATCCGTATATTCGCCTATATTATTACGATATGTTCTTTACTACAAATAAGTCGATCAGGGGCAGTACTTTATTTTTTTCAGGTGGCCAATATGTTGCGATTTAAATATAAAAATGATCTTAACGTTTACAAAATGTTCTACAAATTTTTTATTGATTATTTCGTGTATTTTATTAGTAACAAAATAAATCTCTGATTAAAATGACACTTTACATGTGTCAATATTTCAAAAACTCAGAACAATGGCGGAAAGTTAGAACATTCAATCCATTTTTGTTTATTTCATTATAAAACATATATATTTCTTTAAAATAATATTCTATTTTAATTATTATGTTACGTATGATAATGTAATGTGCACTGGTAAAACTAATCAAGACAGAGCCCCGTGACATAATTGACCTCTATACGATGGTGAAGCGACACCTGGTGTCTAAAAATAGAGGTCCTGAAATGGTGTAAAATTCAAATTTACATTGATTTTATGTGGTGTTTCAGATTAGATTACAGTTCACTTGATTAATGATTCTTCACGTGTATGGTCTCGTCGTGTTTGTCTCACTTTCCGCTATCAGATTCTAGTTGGTTTCTGAATCTCACTACTCGTTACAAGCAAATACGAAATTTTCATGGACACATTTTGACGTTTATTCGTTACTTTATACGGTACTACCAATCAACCTATCGCATGCGATGTTGCCACTATTCCTACTATCGCTCTAAAGCTCTGATTTCCTAGGAAAGCGGTACCGTTTAAAATCGGTCGTAGATGACGTCACAAAAAGCGGTGTCATGTATATGAATGAATATGGTTTCCTAGAGAACGGTATGCCTGAACGGTATGCCTCACCGTACCGTAAAGAGTGTCGTCGCCATTTTTGATACGATGATCAGTACGTCGCGAAAACTCGTTTGCAACGTTTTTATACGGTATGATCTAATATATATATATATATATATATATATATATATATATATATATATATATATAAATATATATATATATATATATATATATATATATATATATATATATTCAGGAGGATATTCAGCAGGTGGAAATAAGTGCGACATGCTAAAATATTCCAATATTGGACAACAAATTTTAACATTTTAACACTTGTAATAAATAACATGTAAACAGCATCGGGTTTCAACTGCCATATACAACTAAAAATTGTTAATATTGATTATATCCGCATATTTCAACTTGCTGTATATCTATAAGGAATATGAATTGAACTTGAATTTTTATAAAAAAATATCTAATATTAACACCACCTATAACATTAGACATTCATCCTGAAATACCCTGTTTATACTGATTACGACGTTTGTTAATATACCATCTTTTTTTTATCTAGGAATGACAGCAAATCTCTCTTTCTCGCTGCTTCACCACTGGAACCAGTGCCTGGATTTCCTCTTTTTCTTATATAGTAATCTCGAATATAGGCCCACCTTTTGCGGCACTCGACATCTACAAGTAGTTAGTTTTGCTAATATAATATATTGAAAGAAAACTATTATTTCAGATATCTCGCCAGTGGGGAGTCTATGCAATCATTAGCTTTCCAATTTAGAATATGTCATTCATGGATAAGCTTCATAATAAAAGAAGTTGCAGAAAGCATAACAAAAAGAATGCTTAATGATGTAATACCACCTCCAACTACGGATCATCTGAGGAATATTTCTAATAAATATATGACGACTTGGAATTTCCCGAACTGTATGGAAGCCATAGATGGCAAACATATAAGGAAAAGGGCAGCCAAAAACAGTGGCTCGACTTTTTTTAATTATAAGGAATTTTATTCCACTTTCTTGCTGGCAATCGTGGATGCTGAATGCAAATTTATTGCTGTAGACGTAGGTTATTATGGCAGAGAAGGAGATGCAGGGATTTATTTGAAAAGCAACTTTGGACAAAGCATCCGCAATAAAACGTTTAATGCTCCTCCACCACAAACACTGCCAGGTACTAATAATTTGGTACCATATGTATTTGTTGTTGATGAAGCCTTTGCTCTTCATGAGAACCTGATGAAACCATATCCGAGAAGGCAATCACGAATTGATCAGTCGAAAGCTATTCATAACTATAGGTTATCTCGAGCACGAAGAACTACAGAAAATGCATTTGGAATATTATGTGGTTACTTTCGAATTTTTTATCAGCCGATCGCTACTTCTCCAGACACTACAGACGTTGATAACTAGCGCATGCATTCTACACAATGTTTTACGTGAAGCAAAGGTTCTCGCTCCTGGTCAAGTTAATTTTGCTGATACACTAGTATTGCCGACGAAGAACTTATTACCGCTCGCAGAAAGTAATGTCCGTGCACCAAACTCACCAACTGAAATTCGTGAAATATTTAAATCCTATTTTAATGGACCGGGTGCTGTCGATTGGCAGAATAATTATTACAGTCAACATTAAAAATAAAAGAAATACCTACCTGTTTTATTTAGTATATTGCCAATTTCTTTCCAAATACACTCTTTAAGTTGCGTCTTTTTATAGTCTTTACACTTTATATTATAAATAATTTCGTGAGTTCTCACAAAATCTATTAAAATTTCATCATCCTCATAATTCCATGAACTGTTTCCAGACATTGTAAAGAATAGACTAAATTGACAAGTGATGTTGATTCCTTTTTTATTGCGCTCAATTTCCATGGCAAACCCAATTAAAAGACCCAGCTTCGCTCTTTGTTTGTATTATGATATATTTCATGCTTAACAATTATTTATGTTGATAGAAAATATTATATTTCGCACAAAAATTCAAGAATTTATTTTATTATATTCACTCCAAATACATACTTGTTTTAGTATTAGGCAATCAAATTAATTCATTAAAAAATTGTTTTATAATCTAAAAACATTATAGCCTTAAGTTAGGCACGTAGTAAAGAACCGTATCCGTATCCGCGTGTCGACTCTACGAGTAGTAAATTTATCATATATCTTGGTCTCAAACATACAAATATAAATGTTCGCAAAAGTCACATGTTTTCCATTTGTTTCTGTGGATGAAGATGTATTTCCACAATAATTACAATATATTTGTATTTTTATTTCAATCAAACTCTTGGTCCATATTTTCGTACGATTAAATAAAGATAAATTAAAATCCCAATTATGACATATGTCATAATAGTTGCCACCGTTCTACAAAAAAAACATTGCATGCAGTGTTCAATGCCGTACTGCACACCGTACTTAAAGTAAGGTTATCATTTTATTACATGACAGAATTAATCATGGGTCTCTAGAAAACCATGTTCATTTAGATGTACGGCCGTTTTTTACGGGGCCGTTTTCCTAAGAAACCACAAAATAGTGTTCACCGCTTCACCACTTTTTATTCTCACCGCTCTGTGACGTCATCTACGACCGCTTTAAAACGATACCGCTTTCCTAGGAAACCATAGCTTAAGAGTATTAGTATCAGTTCAGTAAAACGATATATATTCCAATTCCAAGTTTAAATCAAAATAAAAAGGGATGAAGAAATGTAAAAGTCATCATTAAACTCAGGATCGTCATCTTCACTGGAATCCACAAATTTAATTTCAATGCCCACAATTAAAGTAAACACTAGGAACATAAAACAATTAAATACGGCAACAGTGTATATATTCTGAATGTTGGTATAGCTTCTAAATGTGTATGCAACCACACATAAAATAACCTAAAATGAGACAGATTGACAATAATTTGGCAAAAAGTGCTATATGAAAATTGATGTTTTTCTATTAGTAAAGGTAATATTGGACAAGAATTGTAGATTATCAGTATAGCCAAATGTGGGACGAACACGTTGGGCAACATATGTACAAATTCATTATTGCGAGAAAGTGTAAAACGAACATTGAATAAAATTCCATGTAAAATGTGTTGGCGGCATTTACCAAGGAAATAAATAAACCATCAAATTTTATGGTAGTGGATTCATACATATTAAGGCCATACTATAAGAAAACAATACTCTTACAACCAAGAATCAACAGAAATTTAAATTATTAGAATAACGAAAACTTGGCGCCAAAAGTATATGTCACCTTTACACCATTTCGGGCCGGCGCGGTGGCGCCCCCATCGGGCATTCTATAGGTCAAAGCCACATACAAAATTTAGTTTAAAAATATACAGGAGTTTTTCCGAAAACATTAGTAATAATAATTTTAATAAATAAATACCGGACGACGGACAGACATTTTCCAGAGATATGTTGAAGATAAATCTTGGTCAGATGTTTTTTTTAAAGTAAAATGCTCAGTAATTTTGTGTTATTTTATAATAATTATCTTTACCTTCATAGAATTTATTTTCCGTAAATAGTGTTCTTCAAATGTATTGTTATCTAAAATAGGTTCTTCCGCAAATGGTCCGTAAGCTATGGTTTTCTTGGAATTATATTCAGACTTTTCTTTTCTAGTAGATTTAAAAGTTGTTTTCTTAGCTCTTTGCTAATACGAACGTTTTTAAATAATGTTCCGGACTTGTTGTCATTGCATTTTCGTAAGGTTTTTCATGCCATTTAAATCCTTCACTGTAACTTAATGCAGCTAGGAAAGCTCGCCGCTCGAATGATGCGCGTCCAATTAAATTTAGGCGTTTTCGCATATTGAAACGACACAGTATGCTCATGAATGTTTCTGCCCTGTTATTTGTTTCATTATCTATAAGCATATCTTTTTTCTCATCAGATTTATTAAAGCTCCTACACACAAATAAGAGATTTTTTTTAAATCGTTGAAAAATGTTAACCAGAAAATAATGATGTTTCTGCTTACTCACCAAACACATAAGGATATAATCCTGACGTCTTAACTAATGGCATATTGTTTTCTGTGGCATCACCAACTTTATCGCAATAATGCGGCATGCATGCAGTATGGTTTCCAAAAACATGATTAATTTTTTTTAAAAAATCGTCCTCTAAAGAATTTGGGTGACAATGACTGTTTTGGTAAAACGAATGCTGTGTTCAGTCTACTAATTTTTTTAATATGTTGCGTCAACAATTTTCGAGCACATATGGAACTATTTTTGTTATCATTTTTAATCATAAATATTTTTTTGCTGTAGTTTTTTTAATACGTGATTAACGCATTCAATTTTGGATACCTACAATAAATGTTTATGTGAATTATATTAAATCGGTAGGGTCACTGTTTCTGTACCTCATGCCCGTACGTTACATCTCTTTGAATCTTAGCATATACGGAGAAATCTCCATCTGTTATAAAAGTTCTAAATTTTACACCATGCATTTCGTTGCTTAAGTTAAATCCTTGGACTATTATGTCCATGCCTCCATTGCAGACGAGGATGCTGTCCAATTTTTGAAGCATACGTGAGTTTTCGCCTAAACACTTAAGGATTCAGATCTGGCACAAATTGTGCAATACTTGTTACGAACGCCAATATACAAAACTTTAGAAGTTGCTTTTCCGATTATAACAGCATGGAATATAAACATATAAGGTCGTACTAAAAAATATAAACTGTGTAATAATGTTTTCTTACTACTCCAGAGTTCGCATTATAATTATGTCCATACGATCGCTTGGACCAGCCGCCATCAAGATATACAGTTATATATGGAGTTCCTTCTTCGTCAATATTACCTTGACTAATTGCAATATCTTTCTCTTCCTTGCCAGCATCACACATATTTTCCCATAACAATGTTTTCCAAACGTTTCCTAATTCAGCTTCATATTTATAAAACACCTTTGAGCAAGGTGTAGGAATGTGAAATGGGCGGCAAAGGGAGCGGAGAAGACGGAGCGACGTGGAGGTGGCGCAACTTACAAAGTGATTATCTTCGACGGACAGCAAGTCCTATTTAATATTCAATCTCCGCTAGTAGCGGGGGCGGTGAATCGAGGGTGGAGAATCTATTGAGCTCAAATAACCGGCTGCGGCGCAGTGTATTACGTATACACCACGTCCAATGAGGGGCGGCAAATCTTGAAGTGCCGCCCCCACCAACTATGGGGGCGGAAACTCTTCTTAAACCGCCACTCCCACCAATTATGGGGGCAAAGCGGAAAATCTTAATAAACCGTCAACCCCCGCCTCCAGCAGTGGAAGATGGCAGTATATTTGTAATTTCTTTTGCATCAAAAGTATTAAATTAATAAAATAATTTAAATAATGCTCCACGTGTATGTTATTTAATATATGTTTGGCAACCATAGTAACCGCAAACTAAAAATGTCATGACAACCATGGCGGAATGAATGAAATATTTAAAATATTAGTGAGTAGCGACATCTATGGGATTGGCGTTGGTTCTTATCATTGCTACCATGGCATGCTTGTTATATCAACGCACCCACGTCCCTTAAGTAGAACTACCATTCTTGCTCTTTAAATAAGTACGCTATCATTTATTAAGTTTTGTGCCAAAACGGCCGTACATTTTTGAATTTTTTGTCGTCAGGTCTTTTGGCCCAGACGCCCTCTATCCATTGGTAGAAGCATCATTAATATAGCTATTCAAATATGCCGCTACAGTTTATTAAGTTTTGTGCCAAAAAGTGTTGGCATAGACGCTCTCTATCCAATGGTAGAAGTACCATTCGTGTAGCTCTTCAAATATCGCCGCTACAGTTTTTCATGTTATGTGCCAAAACGGCCTTATTTTTTAGAAAAGCACAGCTGGGCCCCGTATATACAGCATGGGGGTAGCTCTGATACATACCAGCCAGATGCAACCCACGGCCATATAGGACCTACAGGCGATGTTCTTGAGTGGATATATGTCGATCTGAGCACAGCTGAGCGCCGTATATACAGCATAGGGGTAGCTCTGATACCAGCCAGATGCAACCCACGGCCATATAGGACCTACAGGCGATATTCTTGAGTGGATATATGTCGATCTAAGCACAGCTGGGCGCCGTATATACAGCATGGGGGTAGCTCTGATACCAGCCAGATGCAACCCACGGCCATATAGGACCTACAGGCGATGCTCTTGAGTCGATATATGTCGATCTGAGCACAGCTGGGCGCCGTATATACAGCATGGGGGTAGCTCTAATACCAGCCAGATGCAACCCACGGCCATATAGGACCTACAGGCGATGTTCTTGAGTCGATATATGTCGATCTGAGCACAGCTGGGCCACGTATATACAGCATGGTGGTAGCTGTGATACCAGCCAGCTGCAACCCACGGCTATATAGGACCTACAGGCGATATTCTTCAGTCGATATATGGTGATCTGAGCACAGCTGGGCCCCGTATATACAGCATGGGGGTAGCTCTGATACCAGCCAGATGCAACCCACGGCCATTTAGGACCTACAGTGGATATATGTCGATCTGAGCACAGCTGGGCGCCGTATATACAGCATGGGGGTAGCTCTAATACCAGCCAGATGCAACCCACGGCCATATAGGACCTACAGGCGATGTTCTTGAGTCGATATATGTCGATCTGAGCACAGCTGGGCCACTTATATACAGCATGGGGGTAGCTGTGATACCAGCCAGCTGCAACCCACGGCTATATAGGACCCACAGGCGATGTTCTTCAGTCGATATATGTCGATCAGAGCACAGCTGGGCCCCGTATATACAGCATGGGGATAGCTCTGATACCAGCCAGATGCAACCCACGGCCATATAGGACCTACAGTGGATATATGTCGATCTGAGCACAGCTGGGCGCCGTGTATACAGCATGGGGGTAGCTGTGATACCAGCCAGGCTGCAACCCACGACTATATAGGACCTACAGGCGATGTTCTTGAGTCGATATATGTCGATCTGAGCACAGCTGGGCCCCGCATATACAGCATGGGGGTAGTTCTGATACCAGCCAGATGCAACCCACGGCTATATAGGACCTACAGGCGATGTTCTTGAGTGGATATATGTCGATCTGAGCACAGCTGAGCCCCGTATATACAGCATGAGGGTAGCTCTGATACCAGCCAGATGCAACCCACGGCCATATAGGACCTACAGGCGATGTTCTTGAGTCGATATATGTCGATCTGAGCACAGCTGGGCCCCGTATATACAGCATGGGGGTAGCTCTGATACCAGCCAGATGCAACCCACGGCCATATAGGACCTACAGGCGATGTTCTTGAGATTTATTTCATGTGGTCTGTTGGCCTAGACGCCATCTATCCATTGGTAGAAGTACCATTCTTGTAGCTCTTCAAATATGGCAGCTACAATTTTTCAAATTTTGTGCCAAAACGGCATTATATTTTTTTCTCGCTTGGCCTTTTGGTCCTGACGCCCTCTATATATTGGTAGAAGTACCAATCTTGTAGTTCATCAAATATATCCGCTACAGTTTTGTGTCAAAATGGCCTTATATTTGTGAATTGTTTTTCTATCCATTGGTAGAAGTACAATTCTTGTAGCTCTTCAAATAAGTACACTAGAGTTTTTCAATTTTTGTGTCAAAACGGTATATTTTTAAAAATTTTGTTCGCCAGCCTGTTGGCGTAGACGCCCTCTATCATCCCATGGTAGAATTATCATTCTTGTAGCTACAGTTTATTAAGTTTTGTGCCAAAACGGCCTAATTTAGTAGCTCTTCAAATAAGACCGCTACGGTTTTTCAAGTTTTGTGTCAAAACGGGCTTATATTTTTGAATTTTTTGTCGTCTGGCCTTTTGGTCCAGATTTCCTCTATCCATTGGCAGAAGCACCATTCAGGTAGCTATTCAAATATGGTCGCTACAGTATTTTAAGTTTTGTATCAAAACGGCCTTATATATATTTTTGTTCGTCGTACCTCATAGATAAGTACTATAGATGGGCGACTCTAATAGATCGAGACATAAGCTCGTTTTAGTTTATCTCCATACCGCATACGCGCTGATCGATGGCGGAGGGAAATATAACAAGAATAAAGTATATATATATATATATATATATATATATATATATATATATCAAATACTTTATTCCTATTTTACATATTTATTCCAACTTTTTACAATAAGAGTAATCTATTAATAACAATACAGAAATTAGTTACATTTAACATTACATTGTTTAATAAATTATAAATATTACATATAACAACAGTTTTCATTATAATGAAGAGTTATTGACATGACAATTATAAGATACAATACAGTCTACAGTCAGAATATAATCATTAAATAAAAATAACAATGCATTGATATATCCTTCTGGAGGGATTTACACGACTTCACATAACACTGGCGAACCATATTAAAAACAAGCACTGTTAAACAAAATGACTTGTGTACTGAACGGCACCTACAAAAAAAATGGCGCATGAATGGCGAAACCACAACACGGCGAACCCATACACAACCCAACCGAAACGCAACAATCACAACTAGTCTCCCTTCTCATCCCGCTAGCCTCTCTCCGTGACTTACGACGACAGCGCTCAGGTGGTCTGGAGATAGAATTACTGATCTCCATGAAAATTATGGTGGAGTTGCCACTGCATGTCGTACCTGTTGGCCTAGACCAGGGTCATGTAACTCTTACGAGAGCGCTGTGATTAGCTGGAAGAAATGTTTCAGGTACAAGGGTTAGATGGCGTCAAGTCGCTAATAAATATTTTGAATATAGGCAGCTTCTCCCACATGCTCGCATTCGTATCCAACTTCATACAACTTTATGTTGTTATTGAAAGTGTATTTTCCTTTTTCTTGTCTTGCGTGCTTTGGAGTTATCCATAGTTTTAAGGCAATATTAAAAGCAAAACGCATTCTAATTCAGTTAATCTAAGTTTTACTATTTTATTACCGTGTATTGGGCATTATTACATTGCGTTAAGTAATTACTTGTGGATGTGTGGTGTACATAATTTAGAATAATACATATTGTCTCTTAGCACCACAATGGTTCATAAATGTATCGTTGAGGGGTGTAATAACCGTATGGATAAGTATTCAATGTACAGTATACCCTGTCTGAGGAAACTGCAGCATAACCTTTGACTTGCTGTTATTGACAATGCCCAATTGAAGACGAATGCCCGAGTCTGTGGTGTACATTTTGTAGGGGACCCAACAGTACACCAAAGATTACTTCCACATGAGGTTCCATCCTTACATTTACCAGACCCCACTATCAGAAGTATTAGTGCTTCAGAATCTCATAATGACCATCAGATTGCTGTTGAGATGGATGAAGGAAGATGCAGATGAATGCCATGAAATAATGCAAGTAAGTAAAACTATTGCTAATACACCTTCAATTAATGTTCTAGGGTCTGCCACCTTAAATCAGCAAACTTTAAATACAAACCAGCACCAGTCAGTTAGTAGAATGCCAGACATCAGTAAGTAATTTAAGATAAAATAGCTAGTTTGCATGTATTACATAAATATATTATTAGCTGGTAGTGGTGGAATGCATGAGATGGAGGTATTTTTTAAACAAATACAACACAGTAAAGCTGAATTAAAGCATAAAGATGCTAAATTAAAGCAAAGGATTAAAAGATGATGGTGCTAATTGCTCTGCCAAATTCGTGGATCATGTTCAGGTTTACATGTTAAGGGGGATTTTTAGAAAGTGGAAGACACTGATAGCTTTCACTTTTTACCAATCTTCCACAAGTGTACCTGATATTGTGAGCATGTATAAAAGGATTGTTAGGTCTATTACAGAAATTGGGTTTACAGGAATTGCATCAGTATGATATCAACGTCCAACAAATGTGAGGGCTATGAGGATGCTTATTGAAGAGATTAGGTCAAATTTCTTAAGAGCTAGGAACCAAAAGAGTACATTATAAGTATAGATAATACCCAAGTGGTACCCTTATTTGATCCTCCTCACTTATTTAAAAGTCTTCGAAATAATCTCATGAATAAGAAGATTTAAATTTCACTCCTAATAACCAATCATATGTTGCAAAATGGCTTCATATTGTAAATGCATTTTATTTAAATGCTGACCACCATACTAGTATTTTGCCCTCAAGTGTAACTTTGTCTTGTGTATTACCTAGTCTAATTAACAAATTAAAGGTTTCAGTATGTATGAAAGTTTTTAGGCATAAATTTTTTACTGCTATTGAATGGCTGGCTCATGCTGCTTTTGTTGGTAATGATAACCGAACAATATTTTCAGAATGGAAATTTGTTTGATAGTGGAAATTTTTTATCAAAATTGTTAAAAGAAAATAACTACTAATTTATTGTTGCAGAATTGTTGATCAGCGGCCTTATTTTCTCATTCACTAATTATAATGTATCTTATTTAAATGTATTTTATCATTGAAATATACTATTTAAAATTTAAAACATTTTATTTACTTTATTTTTGCCCTTTGCAATTATTAGTTATTAATTGATTTTATTGTTTGGTTATCTTATTTTAAATACATTGTGAATCAAAAACTAAAATAAATATATAAGTATTATATTGCTATTTTCGTTTTTGATGAGCAATGTATTTAAAATAAGATAACCAAAGAAAACATATAAACGCCTCTACTGTATGTTACTGGAACTAATAAGTAGCGAAGTCGCAAACCACCCTTGGAACTTGGCTATTACTTTTGGTACAAAACATAGATGTCGAAAAAGTTGGTGCCGTAATATTTCTAGGGACTTTCGCATCTAGGGTTGTCTATGGCCTAGACGTCTCTATCCACTGGTAGAAGTACCATTCTTGTAGTGCTTCAAATATGGCCGCTACAGTTTTTCAAGTTTTTTGTCAAATTGGCCTTATATTTGTGAATTGTTTTTCGTCAGGCCTGTTGGCCTAAATCCCTCTATCCCTTGGTAGAACTACCATTCTTGTAGCCCTTTATATGAGGCCGCTACAGTTTTTTTCCAAAACGACCTTATATTTTTGTTTTTTTTTCGCTTGGCATGTTAGCCTAGATGCCCGCTATCCATTAGTAGAAGTAACATCATTCTTGGTGCTCTTCAAATAACACCCCTACAGTTTTTTTGGTTTTGTGCCAAAACGCCCTTATATATTTTTGATTTTTTTTCGTCAGGCCTTTTGTCCCAGACGCCCTCTATACATTGGTAGAAGTAGCATTCATGTAGCTATTCAAATATGGCCGCTACAGTTTTTCAGGTTTTGTGCCAAAAAGGCCTTATATTTTTGATTTTTTTTCGCCAGGGCTGTTGGCACAGACGCGCTCTTTACAATGGTAGAAGTACCATTCTTACTAGTAGCGGCAGTATTCATCTAGGAGTAGCGGGGTAGTACTGCCAGACTGCCTTAAGAGGCGATGAAGACGCCCGAGTTCATCGACCTGTCATTAGCGGCAACGGCGAGCATTTTACGCAAACTCGTATTCAGAACAAGGATTTAATTGCCGCAAACGAGTGAGAAGCAAAATCGTTCAAGGTCGTTCTTGTTTTGATTTTTATAACTGATCAGATTACATTCTGAAGAGTTCATCGATCTGATGGCAATACATGTTCCGCATCTCACGCTTCGTATTCGCGCGTATCGTTTATAATAGCGTTCGATTTTCGTTCGCTCGCCCACCATCAAATAATATTTTAATCGAGGAAAAATCAACACCTTAATCGCATATGATAATTAATATGGAACATATATATATATATATATATATATATATATATATATATATATATATATATATATATAAATGCAAATTCTCTCAAAATTTCACCCTTCGGTGGGAATCGAACGTCCACGTGTGTCAGAATTCAACAGTAGACGCACATTACGAATATTTACATTGTTTAATGATGTCACATCTGCATCAGACATCACGTTTGTCGGTTTGGAATGAAACTATAACATATCTGGGTTTTTCCAGTTGCTTTGACGATCGCACTGCCCAGTTATCAGACGTGTTTTCTCGCATGGATGGTAGATGATGCAGCTCCCAACTACGGAACGGTATAAAAACAGGGGTCTTCATATTCTTTAACAGTTTCAGTTTTAATTCATCGTAAAGTTGCACATGCTGTGCATGCCATTCAATTTTCGTTAGTTTAAATACACCATCTTCCCCCTTATACATGGTATTGTCGTTGCATGATCGTAGTAGAACAAGTTCTTGTTTTGCGTTCACAATTTTTCTGTAGGCCTCACAGAATCCAAGCAGTGTTTTCAAAGGAATACATGCGTTGATATCATGAACATGATAGGTTGCATTGGTAGATACTCCTGCTTCTCCATACCAACCGGCGACAGAAAGTGAAGCTAGACCCTTGTCATTCCCCAGTCTCGCATTCTGTCTATTTCTACTTCGTTCAACTCATACCTGATCTCATCGAATAAAAATGCATATGCGTTTTAAAATCAGTTTGCTAGATTTCGTTGTAGTAAATGTTCCCTCGATGTAAAGAAAGAGACGAACTTGAATTCCCATAGATTTGAGAAATCGTACACTGTTTGCGTTCAACGCTATCGCTGAACTGATGCGAGGTACACTCTTTACGTTTCTTTTATACACCTCGCTCGCCTGTATTCTCAGATCCATATTTTTTCAAATGTAAACGAATCACAACGAGTTCTTTCGAAAATTTATGGGTCGCGATTCTTGATCGACAATAGGTAAATATATATTTGATATGTTGCGTACGTTGATGGGTAGGTAGATGATCTTAGTGGGCTCTTCACTAATAGCAAATCCGGGTGCAACTTTTAGGGAAAACTCATGAATAGTATGCTGTAGACTGTAATTGTAATATGATTCTGATGTGATGTTGGACTCTACACGAATTGTAATAACACGTAATATTTCCACCGGATGCTCCGACTCGTACGTTTTACCACTTTCATACACTCGTGCAGAAAGTATTTTTCTGATAGAGTCTTTTTCCTGGAAATTGATGTCGTGATTCTCGATAGATGACACACACTTGAGAGTATTGTTGTTGGCTTTCAGCGAAATTCCAGGAAGTTTAATTTGTAGATATTTCTCTATATCGGAAATCTCATACGGCACCGTGGGTACTGCTATTTCGGAATACTTGCTGCTAGTCTCCCCCTTGGCTCTGTAGTAAGATTTGTTACCACTTTCAGGGTCAATATTGGGTATACTATTATAGGAGTAAAACCCTATTAGACCAAGTCCGTATGGTGTCGTAGCGTCGAGTTCTTTGGGCGGATGATACTGTGTTGACAAAACATGTGGCTCGCTACCTCTTAGTGTGAACGTTAGATTCATACTATATTAAGATTGAACATGTCATATGCTTTTATATAGAAAATCTAAACACTGATGACCACATTCATACGTCAACTGATGTCTGTTGTAATTGTAAACTATGCTACACCAGCGCAAGTATTGTTTCACTTCGAGGAGATGAGGTAGTTCACCATAGCTATCGAACCACATTGCTTTATTTCCTGTTTTACGGTAGGCACACCAGTGTGTTCCCGGCCCTGTGCTATTGTCTAGATTAACAATAGCACACTCGTTCGTTAGAGGTCTTTGTAACCTGAGCTGATCTTTCATAAATACCCCGCGAAATTCTTTAATTTTATTTGCTTTTACATATCGTGTTATTGTCGTCGTCGTCATTGTCTGCCAATACGTCCCCCTCCTCCACTTCTTCCACCCTTTTTATATTCATTATGTGCGTAACTAATCAGGCAGCTGCTTTTTCACCAAACGACGTGTCTCTATCAGCCTTCCGTCTATCCGTAGTTGGATTGATGTACGCGATATCGTGCTCCCTGCAGGCTGTCAAGCTCGTCGATACCCGGGTCACCTCGTCGAAATCTGCGTTCCAAACGTGTACCCGGCCCGCAAAATTTGTAACCTGGCAGATGTACTTCAAAGGGTAGTTTATTAATCAGCCTGTCTATCCGGCTAGACATTTATATATTGGCTAGAAGGTGTTGATGGGGTTTTTTATCATTCATAATGCAGTTAGTGAGTTCAAAAGATCTTAAGATAGAAAATAAAGATTTATCGACGAAGACAACGAGAGCTACATCTACATCTAGACATGGTACAATTTTACCGGGATCGATTCGGTGCATAATCACAGGGAGTTCAGGGTGTGGCAAGACTAACGTCATGCTGAGTTTACTGGAAAATCCGAACGGTTTGGCTTACGAAAATGTCTATGTATACAGTAAATCGTTAAATCAACCAAAATAAGTGTATTTAAACCATCTGTTAAAATCGATTGAAGGTATTGGCTATTATCCTCATTCAGAGTCAGCGAATATATTACATCCAAGTAAAATCAAGCCGAGTTCGATAATGAATCGACGAATTGGCGGGCTCTCCACAGAGTATAATTCGTGAGTACTTTACGATGGGTAGACACTTTTATGTATGCAGTTTCTTTTTAATTCAGTCCTATGCACGCGTTAGCATACAGTTAATTCGAGATAATGCAAATCTAATATGTCTATTGATGACCGATGCTCTTAGTATGAAACATGTTTACGATGATCACGCAGCATTGAACATGTCCTTTGCACAGTTTAAAGAACTGTGCAAGTTATGCTGGAAAGACAAATACGGATTTTTGGTAATGGATAAGGATTCCGCTATGGACTCGGGTAGAAGATATAGGAAGGATTTTGACACGTATATATACTTGTGATGCTTGTTCAGAATCACTAATCATGTTGCGTAAGCAGAGGAAACACCATATTACCAGAGAGCTGATAAAAGCGCGAAAACAAATTAGAATGAAACTGCAAAGTTTCAGGGTAGCGCAAGCTGAAACGTAGGTTACTCCATCCTCAAATCTACGCCATTTAGTTACCCCCTTACAAGAACTCATTACTAAAATTAAACGGTATCCTGGTGGCGCTGAGGATGACGATATTATAAAAGATTCTATTATAAAAAAAAGAGGAGGATGATGAGAAGAAGTCCCACTCGTCGATAAATAATCAGCTCGTTAACACAGCAGCAGCAGCAGCTGATCAAAGTGGAAATGTGCAGAACCCCCGCTGGCTGGTGCGAAGAAGTAATACTGCTAAAGTCAATTTAAGCTCCGATGATAAAGAGGCGCCGAGGATGAAGTTTTTTCGAAATATTCGCAAATGAGAATATAGTACCAGATTCTGAAGTAAGCATAATTTCAAGCTATGATGACTATACATGAACTCATTAGGAGACTTACCATGAACGCACATCAATAAGCTGGTGTCACATGATGCTGCAATGGACTATGGACTATGTCTCGGGTGTACGTTTCAACTCACAGGACGAGAAATGGATGATAGAAACAGCTATAATTACTTTTGAGGATGACGACTTTACCATATTCGATAAGAGGTATAGGAGTACAAAAGGACTATATCGGTTGCTGTTTTTGAAAGATCCTATGAGTTACACATCACTGGATCTAGAGGATTATAAAGAAATACTCAAGAAAACTCGGGCGCACTACCAAAACTATGGAGCTGGTAGATTAATGGTGAGAACCGGAATCAAGTATACAAAAATTATCTAAGTATTATTCCCACCTCGAACAGAGATTTCAACACGTCGAGTCGAACACAGTCTGCTCACCCCTCTGCCAATACTACACCCATGGGGCGAGGTATTTGGTTGAGTAATGCTCAACGTATAAATACTGGAACGACCCCAACGAACTGGTAGAAAGACTAGTAGTATAGGGGGCACTCTGGCCAGACAGCCTTGAGAGTGCGAATTATTCCGTGACGTAAAACCAGCCAAGCGTTCAATGAAAAAAGCGCTGACTTGAGCGAGCCGCAAACCCGCGTACTTCGGTTTTGTAGCCAGGCGCCTTAGCCACCTCGGCCACGAAGCCTCTTGAGAAGTGCGATGTTGAAAGTCGAATACTACTTACAATTGACGCCTTCGTCCGAGACGTAAAACAAGCCGAGCGTTAAATGAAAAAAGCGCTGACTTGAGCGAACCGCGAACCGGTGATCTTCAGTTTTGTAAACAGGCGCCTTGGCCACCTCGGCGACGAAGCTCCGCTGAGGAGTACGGTGTTGAAAGTCGAATACTACTTTCAGTGGGGCGCCTTCGTCCGTGAATCGAAAATCAGCCGTCCATAAAATGAAAAAAGTATCCGAGCGAGCCGCGTTCTTCGTTCACTACTTTCAGCAGCTGTGCGGTTGAGATGCGTTGTGTTGGTTGTCTACTCTACTACTGCTTGCAGTGACATCGTTGCGGGGTGCGTAACACAACTGAGGTGTGTGTGTGTGTGTGTGTGTGTGTGTGTGTGTGTGTGTGTGTGTGTTTGTGGTTTGTGTGTGTGTGTGTATATGTATATATGTGTGTGTGTGTGTTTTTTTTTTATATATTTTTTATTTTACAAACATGCCCCGTTACAAGTAACATTACATGTCTTCAGATCTATAAAATTTGTTCGTTACGCTGGTCAGGCCGCCGGAGTGTGCCCCATGAACTGAATGTAAGCGATACTGTAGCGGAGGAAGATGATGGCGAGGATGAAGTATTCGAAATATCTCCAGAAAACGACGACAAGGATGACGACGAATCGCTGAGCCGAGTATAATTACCAGCTATCAGGAAATGAACGATCTATTAAACACAACACCGCAAGGACAGGATTACTTGAATACTTTGGGGGATCTGCCTAGAAAGTACATAAATATGTTGGTGAGGAATGGAGATGAAATGGATTATGTATCCGGCGGGCGTTTAAATACACATAATAATAAATGGATGCTGGGTACAGCAGTCATTTCGTTCGATGATAATGATTTTAAAATATTTGATCACAACTATCGCGGTACCAAAGGGCTCTATCAGTTAATGTTTATGAAAAACCCCATGGGGTACACAGAACTCGATCTTGAAGATTATAAAGACATACTTAAGAAAACACGAGCTCATTACCAAAACTATGACACGGCGAAATTAGTTGTTCGCAGGGATATTTGCACCTCGAGTGGCTAGTGTTTCAACACGGAGCAAAACTTCAACGGGTAGCGGTATTTGGCTGAACAGCGTCAAAGAAACGTATAAATTTTGGAACGATCCCAATGAATTATCGCAACGTCTCGAACTATTAATCAGTGCAGAACAGGCTGGAAATACATCAGTACATAACGAGATAGTGTCGATACCGGAAGAATTACAGGAAAGTGAATACATTTACTAGAAGAAGAAGAAGAAAAGATGGAAGAAAAGCTCAAACTTATGTCTCTACAACCTGCAGAACTTGCTGTAATCTGGAAATATTTACCAGACACGTACAAAAACGATGCAGATTTAATTATACGTTTACCATGCCAACAACATTACAATACACCGGAAATGCGTACACACGTAGATGGTCCTGCACCACCTCGACATAAATGTCGGCAATGTATGGTTTCAGTTCATAATTATCATGACCCTTGACAAGTTTGGACGTCACATACAAGACCACTACCAACGTCGGAAAACGGTCAATGAAACAAACGACAAACTCGAAGAGCTGGTAGATAATAAGTTAAAATGTCGCCAGCAGTCTATAGATTTGTTGGGCGACGGAAGATTAAGCGCAAACTGGAGAATTATTACAAATGTTTCACACTCCGTGTCAGACAGTGATTGCGCAACGAAATCATATATTGATGGAATAATTAAAATTGCTGAGAAAGATACAGTAAAAAGACATGACCAGCCTATAAGGTATCTGAACGACGGTAGACTAAACGCAAACTGGAGAATTATTACAAATGTTTCACAGCCCGAGTCAGGCAGTGACTGTACGACGAAATCATATATTGACGGTATAATTAAGAAAACTGAGGAAGGTACGGCAGAACTCGTTAAACTTTTAAACAATAGAATTAAGGATCTACAAAACGATATTGAAAACATCATTAAGATCGTTAACAAGAAGGTAAAGCCGATAGTTGACGATCATAACAACAAGAAGAAGAGGAAGACGAAACAGTGAAATGCAAGATATTGTGAATGAATTATACGCCTCAGCCAGGCGAAAATTTCATCGTCAGCGGACGGTTATTCGTTCATTATATGAACTCTTACAGGCTGACTTGATGGAGTTTGTGCCGTTCGCGCGAGAGAATCGCAACCATAAATATGCCCTAGTTGTGATTGACTGTTTCAGTAAATATGTATGGGTTGTGCCGCTTAAAAACAAAACTGGAGATGTAGTATCTGAAACAGATTCCAGCACCAAATTTACTACATTTACTGCAGGTTGATGACGGCAATGAGTTTTGGAACTCAACATTCAAAAAAGTTTGTAATGAATGAAATATACACATGTATTCGACCTACAGTACCCTAAAGGCTAGTATTGTTGAACGAGTAATTCGTACCCTTAAAATGGATTTATACAGACGATTTAGTCTGCACAGTAATCACAAATGGATTGATGTAATGAAGGATGTCGTTGACAAATACAATTCACGTATCCACTCCGTCACCGGGATTGCTCCAAATGCTGTTACGAAAAGAAACTCACGCAAAGTTTTCAACTACGCATATAATTACGTAAAATTTATGCGTATACCTAAATATAAAGTTGGGGATGTGGTTCGTATATGGAAATATAAATCAATTTTTGCAAAAGTGTACCTACCAAATTGGTCGTCAGAGTTATTCAAAATTAAATCTGTGCGAAAATCGGACCCCGTTACCTATCTACTTCAGGACATGCAGCATGAGGAAATTGAAGGGGTTTTCTACGAACCGGAGCTGTTGCAAGCAAAACATAAGGATATATATTTAATCGAGAAAATTATTCGTCGAAAGGGCGACAAGGCGTACGTCAAATGGTTGGGGTTAGACAATACACAGAATTCGTGGATATCATATAATATGTTAATTTAAATTATAATCAATAAATTTATTTATTTTACTTACTATTTTACTTAATTTGTAGCCGAATGGTAGGGATAAATATGCATCAGTTCTGGACCGTTTACGGTATACAGTTTTTATAATTTTTGTTTCTTTATCATGGGTCGCTACAGTCCATGCGGGGAGACGAACGATTCTGTTGGAAATCTCTAGTTTTATGCACTCTTTATTAATTGATTCATCTAAGCGGTTATCCTCAGACGAGCTAACCAGTCGTAGAAGAGTATCAAGATTTACAGTATCGGTATTGCCTTCGTTGAGAGTAATCTGAAAGAAAATATATTTTTAATAAATAATTTTCCCTTTTATTTTTATTTTACACATACCCCTTTAACCTTAATTTTATTTACAAGCTCTCCATATGCTAGTCGAACCTGATATGCATATGACTTTGGCCCAGCACATACAAAATTAGAAATATATGCTTCTTTTCCATAGCTTGCCAGCTCGTCAGTCATCATTCCTAAATAAGCTCCAGATTCCGGTAGCCATTCGCCTGGTTGGTGCGTAAATATAATCGAGTCGGTGTCGTAGTATAATATTCGATTTTTAACGGTTTTATAAATGAATATAAGTGAAGTCTTGCTAGACATGTTGTATATGCAGCAATCGGAACATTTACACAGGCACTTCGTGTTACGGCATCAATATGTAAAGTGTAAGAAATAAACACAAAATTATCCGATATTTGCAACATAGACTTCACTTCTAGACAAGGATCTGATAAATATAATACCAGTTCTTTATTGTAGTCAACAAGTTTACAGATATCGTGATTTTCACGCATACCAAATTTACCCCAAAACGAATTTAATTGCAGTTTAGCAAGTGCTCTGAGCCCCGCGTTTGGTATAATATTTTCCGCACATAAGTGCACTCCTTCCTTTTCGTAAAATAATTCCAAATATTCTTTACGTTTATCGACTGGAACATCACCTGGCCATCCGCTCGATTCTTGTTTTATTTTAAGAAATTTATTTACATATTCTGTAAATAAACCGCCTGATTTAATAGAAGGATCGTATTGTTCTACTTCATATTCCCAAACCTCAAAAGTTTCTAAAATTGTATATCCATCGCGCAATCCGGTAAGCACTTCATCAATTACCCAGGTTCCTGTGAAAGCACGTTCGCTTTCTTTCTGCTCACACGGGGTCTCATTCATGTCATATTTTGCACAAGTATAACATAAAATAAACATTAATTTTCCATCCATTTTAATCGGTAGTATAGGTATGAAGAGGTTTTGAGGAGCGAGTATTTTACATTTAATGAAGCCGTCGAGACCCTCTCTTATTTCAGGGCATTCTGCACATATATGAATCTTTGGATGACCTATTGGATATTTTCCATATTTATTAATATAGGGATACAGAGATGTAATATCGTAATAGAAATTTTTTTCAGTTTCATTGCACTTGTAATATGACTTTACACATTCCACCCGTCCCCCATAAAACGCATCGCGCGGATTGAGGGGTGCTTGATTCTGTAAATTATTTTCGGATAGAAATATACATATTTCTTTATTATTCTTTACCATTCGGTCAAATTTACATTCCCAAATTTCTATTAAATTAGCACCTTTACTTTTTAAATATTCAGATTTAAATTTTGTATTTTCATATCTAATATCAAATGTTTCACCCCTCTCATATATTTCAGATGTATTTCTATTGGATTTGAAACATATTTCGCATCCGTGATAATAACACCCATAAAATTCAAATATTAACTCCTCATTATTATGGTTTGTAGCATAACCGTCAACTTTCACACCATATACAATTTTTTCACGTCCATTCCAACTGGATTGGATTTGAATTCCTCGTATGAATGAATCCCACTTTAACCATAAAATGGATTTATAAGAGAAGTTATCTACACATCTGTAGCCGTTCTTTGGTAAAATTGCAATGGTGTTGTCTTTTAAGTAATTTTAGGTAAAATCAATAAATGGTTATTTGGTACACTTGACAGTGATCACGGAGAATTTTACGAAGAGAGTATTCAGAAACTCGAGACCACTCAGAAATTGTACAAAACAATCTATTTCAACAAATCACTTTAAACAAAGACCTGATGAATAAATTCGAAAACTCTATCAAAATTCTAAGCCTAAATCAAGAAACAATGCAAGAAAAAATTAACGAACTAGCGACCCAATTGGCTATATCCTTACAAGATTTTTCAAACTATCTCCAACTGCAATCTATTATAAACCAGCTAATTCTGAACAGTCAACACTTAACTACGATACTAGACAATTTAGAAAATGCAATCATGTTCGGAAAACTGAACACATTGCACAGCGTAGTTATCAATCATAACGAACTTGCAAACATTTTAAGAACACTAGACAAATACTATAATTCAGAAGAGCTAGTCAAATTTAAAGATAGTAGAACATACTACCAATTGGCAGGATTACAAACATCCTTCCATAAAAACAAAATTATTTTCACCATACACTTCCCAATCATCAAACCCCAGACTTACAATCTATACGAACTATACACAATTCCTTATAAAAACCGTACCATAATACCAAACCACCCCTATTTGGCACTATCAAAAAAAGAAAGTTTCTACAAATCAGAAGAATGCCCAAAACTGGAGGAACAATATATATGTATCAACCCCAAATTCTCGAGCCAAGAAGATTGTATCACCAACCACATAACAAAAACAAGCCAGGACCATTGTAAACTAACCACAGTTTTCATCAAAAACACCATCATTGAACAAATAACATCAAGCTACGACATCGTAGTTCCTAAAGAAGAAGGAACATAAATACTAGAAGACTGCCAAGAGAAGCGCTACATTACAGTCAAAGAACCCAGCCTAATTTCAATACCAACGCAATGCAGCATCTCCATCGATGAATAAACCATCTACAATAAAGACGAAATCAACTCCCACGAACCATACATACTACCCAAATTCATACATAAACTTAGATATCCATCAGCTCAGCAAACAGATCAACAATCTCCAAATCCAGAGACCAGTTCCCATACAAGGACATCATGATGGAAAACTACTCATCATTATCGGAGCAACTGGAATAACCATTACTATCATTGTTCTGTTTTTAGCTAGGAAGCTAAACAATTATTCTAGGAAACCAGACCAAAGCACCAGTTTAAATTTTTTGTCGGACCTACCACCCAAATCTCCAAACTTAAGCGGGGAGGAGTTACATCGTTCAATTATTTGAAATCGCCAACACCACCGGTCAGCAAATTCCATAAGACGGGGCATCGGCCGCCGCAATCCATCGGGTCGAATACGCGACTCCGCAATTTATTTAGTTTACGCAATTAGCTTTTAATCATATATATACTTGTAATTTAGAATTAAGAATCAGTTGTAATGTACTAATAAACGTGTAAGTGTAAAACGTCCTTCAACAAAATTACCTGTTTCGGCGGAAGGCCTACTAGGGCGCTGATGAATGACCTGTCTTCAGGTGAATCGGGGCCTAGGGGAAATTGCACGGGGGGATTGAGGGGCTAGGGGGCACTCAGGGACATGGTAAAGTTATTTGCTACCACTATGTCATGGAGAGAATTTACTTTTGCAAGCAGAACTTTGATGGCAGAGAACATCTCCTCCCTGGGCCTGTCGAGTGTAAGCCCGAGCTCCATGTTGGAGATTGATATGCGCGCACTTAATAAAATATTCCACTTACTTTTTTCGGTGGGGTTGTCAGCATCCTCCGGTGGCTTGGCTGGTCAGCTGAGCTCAGGAGAAAACACGTCCGTCTGTCACGACAGTTCAACTCGGTATGCATTTTTGCTGCCGGTTAATTTATTTTTTTTTTTTTTGGCGACAAGCCTAGGAGTGTTAAAATCTTCGAAAAGACGAATCCCCTCTCTGTGAGGGGAGACAGTGTCAGATTCTTACTGACTAAAAAGCACTCCTCCTGAAACATAGTGAAAACGTTAGTTTTATATATGGGTATCTGTAAGTATGTAAAAATTCGCGGGTTGATTGGATGGGGAAAGGCCGTTTGGCCAGCCCCGGGGGGCTTCACGGTAGTTGGCCTATTCGCAATTTGTTCAGTTATCACTGGGCAGCTTGCGAATATTTCAGGCCGAAGGATAGCTCAGAGTCTATGGTTAGGGGTGAGTTGACAGTAAGTTCCAAACTATGTTTGCAACTGACTGAATCTCCACGGTCGTAGCGCCCTGAGCAATCCGGAGGGCAATATGAGCATCCAGGCGATGAAAACGTTCTTCACGTGGAATTTCAGGATCTATAAGGTCATTTAAAGTATAATGTGTGACGCTTTCCGATGGGGCTGGGATTGTCTGAGGGACTATAGATGTTGCCGGATGGGCAGAAGTGGTCGGTGGGACCGAGGTGGTCTGGGACATTGGCAGAGTTGCCTTATGGGTAGTAGCGCGGGCGTAAGAGGTACCTAACCGGGTTGATGAGTCCGGTTGGGTTTTACGCTTGGGGAAGTTAGAGCATCCCCGGTAATTGGCAGGGTGACTGACAGCGGGACCTGTTTCACGAGTGTGTGTACACACCGTGTGAGAGTGAGAGCCTGCGCTACTAACTCAGGCAAAATCACGTCGACAATTAGATGCGGAGTGACCGAACGTTTGATATCGATGGCATTGCCCAACGTCCAATGATTTGCGTTTATGTTCCACCGTGACGCGGCGAAACGTAAAGATATTGGTGAGCTGGAAGATAGTTCTTCCAGCTGGGATCAATGGTAATGTTAGCATTACCATTGGGAACACTCGGGAGTTGGACTTTTGGCCCATCTGGTGGGCCGAGATCGCGGGGAAACCCTGCATTTTGACGTCTTCCAGTACGTCTTATGCAGATAAGGTTTCGGGAATGCCACGGAGAACTACGCGGAGGACTTTTTCGGAGGGTAGGGTGTAGGTGTGATATTTTGAACCCCTTTCTTCGAGGTATGACGTTAGGCGTCGGAAATCGTCGGGGGAAGCCGGGTGAAGACTCACCCCTTTAGCAGTGTTGACCGCTTTACTGATATTAATTTCGCGAACTTTAGATTCAAGGACTACGGGGGGAGGGGTTTTCCCTTTGGGCTGAGGGGTTGCAGAGACTTCGGGAACAGGTGGCGATATTGCCTCTGTTCTCGGGTGTTTTGCCGCTTTTTGTTGCGACTTCGGGAGTTGAAATGCCGCTTCGCGAGCTCCGTCTAATTCGTCATCAGACGCAGCGCTAGTGGCAGATGAACTGGGGCGTGAAAGGTCATCAGTTGCCTTCCTTTTCGTGACTGAGTGCTCAGTGAGCATGGGCTCGATGGTCTCTGGGGCTGGGGTGGTGAGCATGGGCTCAATCGGGTTGGCTGGGGGAACGAACATGTCCGCGCCTGAAAGTGCGGGGAATTGTTCGCGTATTTTGGGCTTTTTAGGGCCCTGACTAGGGAGTGTGGCAGAAGACTTTTTGGTCTTCTTGCCGGAAGCCGGTTTTTCTGAGACGGGATTAACGAGTGGGCTCCCAGAAGCGGGCTCGTTAGTAGAGGATTGCGGTTTTATCCCAGACGGTAAACCGGAATCAGCCACCTGGTTTGGCAGTAAGCCTACTGGGGTGTTGTGGATGGAAGCCATTTCGGGCGAGTCTAGGATTGGTATTGGGAAGGGATTTGGGATGTTTGCCTTCGTTATGACCTCTTGCAGAGATAGCAATTCGGAATACAAAAACTTAATCGTCGCGAGTGGTCCATAGCTGTGTGCGCGTCTTCACGTTTTAAGTGCAGTTCAGTTTAATTAATAACAAGGTTTTTATTACGCGTGTGTTAAATGTGAATAGTGTATCCTGGCAGGAATTAGGTTATATTTTAATTATTGAATTTTTAATTGCGTGTGTGCGTTTTGGATTTCTATCTGCGTGTGTGGACTCAGAAATGGCCGATCCTAATTCGTGCATAATATGTAAATTAAAATTTTCCGATGCAAAATCAGTTATAATTTGCATAAAGTGTTCCAACTATTTCCATAACAAATGTGCCAAAGTTGACTTGAGGAAAGCGAACATAAGAACAACTTGGACCTGCGAAGATTGCAGTATCGTGCCAGTTACTGATTGCATTACAAAAACTGGCTCCGCTTCATCTAGCTTAACCCCTACACTAGAGGATAAATCATCTGTAGGACTTTCTGCTGATCGCGCCAGGAAACGGTCTCGCCAGGATGTATACGATCCTGAGTTAGAAGGTACTGGTGGTGATATTTTAAATACTCTGCGCACGGTCTGTGTGAATTTATCGAAGCTAGAGGGTACGATTTCTGAGCTTAACACCACAGTTAACTCCCTCAAAGATGAAAATAAAATCTTAGAGACACCGTAGACAAGCTCACTAAGATCATCTACTCAAAGTCATCAACTGTCGAAGGAAACGAATTCAATCCCAAGTCAAGTGTGAAGAAATCTACCAAAAAACTATCAACATCCTCTGTGGTCAAGATGACAGACCCTAAGTCAACTGGGTTCGCCTTCTCTCCGCCATCTGATCACGTGTTTTCTCATACACCACTCATTGTGCCAACTAATACGCCGGACAAACGCGACGGATGGAACACCGTATCATATGCATCAAAATTAAAATATAAATACAACAACGATATGCTAAATGGTCCAGCTAAAATTCCTAAAAGGATTGTTGCCATTAAAGAAAATTCCACTACGGACTGTATCTTCAAGAGCGCCGTTCGTATGATGCATGCCCACCTCTATAATTTAGATGTAGACACTTCTCTGGAAAATATTAAAGCGCATTTAGACAACAACAATATTAAATACTCCAGTTGCGAGAAACTCGTCTCAAAATACCCAGATCGCTACTCGTCTATCAAAGTCACAGTCGCCGAGGCAGACTATGAGAAGGTAACGGACTCAAATTTATGGCCTACCGGCGTTTCAATTAAACGTTTTTTTATAAGGCAAGTTCCTGTGAAAAAGAAGGACTAGCAGCTCAAGAGGTGAATTGTTCGTGCAACAAACCCGAAAGCTTCTCTCTTCTCAACCTAAATGTGCAGTGCTTAAGTACTTCGTATCTGCAACTAGAAGCGTTAGTATTGTCTATGAGTAACATTAAAGTGTTCTGCATAACCGAGCACTGGCAAACAGCTGAACAGCTTAAAGCTTATAATTTCAACAATTTTACTTTGAGGACTTATTTTTGCCGTCTACGAAACAAACACGGTGGTAGTGCCATCTATGTTGATAATAACTTTCAGTGTACGCGAGTGCCAGAGATTGACGCTTTAGCGAGGGAACGGGTTTTTGAATGTTGTGGTGTCATGTTAAAAAATAAAAAAATTAAAACTGTTTTTGTGGCTGTGTATCGGTCACCGTTAAGTGACGTAAACTTATTTTTAACTATATTAGAAACTTTATTAGTGTTTTTATTTAACAGTGGTAACAAATTTTACGTGGTGATTTTAAGTGGTGATTTTAATATTGATATTTTAAAAAACTCTAACGACAAAAGACTGTTAAAAACACTAATACAATCATATGGTGCATCTTGTCTCTTTAATGAGCCGTCTAGGATCTCAAAGAAAAGCTACTCCTGTATAGACAACGTTTTATCGAATATAAGTACAAACTTCAATACTAAGTCAATTCCAACAGGCTTCTCAGACCATCTGGCCCAACTACTAGAAATTGTAACTAATATCTCTACGCATAAACCCTCTCACGAGTTCCGCCGAGCTTTCACCAAGCGAGCTACTGACGATTTCTCAAACCGCTTGGCAAATATTGATTGGTCTCCTATTATACATCTTGCTGACATGAATTAAAGTTTCAATTTCTTCCATAAAAGTCTCCTAGAGTGTTTCAACTGTAGTTTTCCTAAAACATTGCACAAGAAAAGATCAACGCCAAACCATACCGCATATCTCTCAAATAAGTCACTCCAGGACCTACGCTTTAAAATGTCTAATGCACATGAACTGTCTAAACGATACGCCATGTTCAAGGATTTATATAATTCTCTCAAGGATAAATATCTGGAGATGCTGACTAATCTTAAAAGAGAATATTTTGATAATTTAATCTCAAAGTCTGAAAATAAACAAAAAGGTATGTGGGCAGCAGTAAACACACTCACAGGGAAAAGTGCAACGCTACAAATAGTACCTGACGATATTAATAAAGAGATGTGCAACGAATTCAATAACCATTTTGTGACGGCAGCCATCAAACTTAGAAGTTCTATCGTTCCACAGGATATCACAAACTCATTCCCAGAACCAGGCTATTCCATGTTCCTGACACCTGTCACTGAGGAGGAAATTATTACAATAGGTCTTAATATGAAAAATAAAACCTCAAGTGGTGTAGATGAGATATCAAATAAAATATTGAAATCAATATTGCCGACGATATGCAAACCGCTATCTCACCTCATCAACTCTTCGTTCTCGTCTGGCTGTTTTCCTGACATATTAAAGAATGCTATAGTACTGCCGCTATATAAGAAAGGAGATGTGAATGATAAACAGAACTATCGACCAATAAGTCTTTTGTCTACCATCTCTAAGATTTTTGAAAAAGCGTACCTAAATCGACTTATTCATTTCTTTGAAGAACGTAACTTCTTGTCGCACAACCAGCATGGATTTCGGGCTGGGAAAAGCACAAATACAGCTATCTTTGAGTTCGTTAACAGAGTCACTAGTAATAAATAGTGGTAATCTAGTCAGTGGTCTTTTCCTGGATTTAACTAAGGCTTTTGACTGCATTGACCATAAGATACTTCTTGGAAAACTGGAAAAATATGGCATTAGAGGTGCATGTCTGGAATGGATCAAATCTTACCTTAGTGATAGATGTCAATCAGTGGTATTTAGTGTCAAAAATGGAAATGGAAATGTCAAATCAGATTTGATGAAGTCACCTCTAGGTGTCCCACAAGGCAGTTTGTTAGGCCCATTTCTCTTTAATGTGTTCGTGAACGACCTACCCATATTCATAAGAAATGCGGTTCCGCACTCAATGACGCTACAATATGCGGATGACTCTTCTATATTATTAGCAGGGAAAGATGCAGCAGATGTTACAGTCCAATTTGATCTTCTGTTAGATCGTGCCTCTGTATGGTTTGCCGCAAACAAGCTATTCTTAAACACTGCGAAAACCCAGCCCATACATTTCAAATGCACGAAGGCATCACGCTGCAATAACTTTCCTGGACATCCTCGGCCAGTGTCGCACACAAGTTTCCTTGGTGTCCAAATCGACGAACATCTCAAATGGAATAAACAGGTGTCAAGTGTAACTCGGAAGTTAAATTCAATACTCTATTCGGTTCGCATCTTAAAAAAAGTAGTGTCGCATGGAACTCTTCTTACAACATATCATGCCAACTTTGTTTCAGTGATGAGATATGGCTTGATCTTCTGGGGAAACAGCAGTGATATAAATCATGTGTTTAGTTGTCAAAAATCAATTGTGCGCGTAATTTTTAACATTCCGGGGAAAACGTCTTGCAGGGGCGTTTTCAGATCTTTTAATATGTTGACACTCTTTGGTATTTTAATATTGGATTCTGTGTGTTTTGTTTTCAAAAATAGTGAATTGTTTGTATCCATGTTACCGGCCCACGAACACAGGACCCGTACAAAACAGAAATTTAATATACCTCCTCATAATCTGACATTAGTGGAAAAGCAATGTGTATATTCCAGCGTGACACTTTTCAACCACTTACCTGCGGAAATTACACGCCTGAAAAACTATAATACTTTTCGCAGCTACTGTAAAAAAGTCCTGATTAATATTGAGCCTTATAGTGTGTCAGAATTTATAACCTATAAATTTGGAGAGCCATTACTGTTTTAACTGTTTGGATGACCTCTAATGGTTTCACTATTTATAATTTTATTTATTTATTTATTTTATGTGTGTATTTTTATGTATGTCAAAACCGTATACTGTATCTGTTGTACATGGGGCTGCATATTTTACTTCAATTTATGACAAGATTTTCTTGTCTCGCATTTTGACATGTAACATAATAATTATATATAGGAACTACCACATGTAATGATAATGTTACTTAATAAATTTATCTTATCTTATCTTAATCATAATAGCCATCTCCTCCTTGGAGGTGTCGAGTGTAAGCTCAAATTCCATGGCGGAGGAGGGCATTGGTAAGCTCGCACTTAGCAGAATATTCCACTTACTTTATCTGGTAGGGATGTCAGCATCCTCCGGTGGCTTGGCTGGTCAGCTGGGCTCAGGAGAAAACACGTCTGTCTGTCACGACAGTTCAACTCAGTATGCTGCCCACAGAGCATTATAAGCTTCAGCTTCATTGCGCCTACCTAATGCACCCAAATCAACATATCCAAAAACTTGATCACTAGAAGAGTCATAAGTAAAACCAGTAGAAATAGACATTTCATCAACAATTAAAATGCAATGCCTATCAATTTCTGTCATATTTTCAGCTCTTGATTGTAATTTATCAAATAAACCTTCATTTATCCCGGTATGAAAAGGAACAGCTCTTAATACCCTCTGCAAAGTTGCCTTTGATGGGAGGGTAAGAAAGCTTTCCAAAAATTTATAGCATTGTGGACCTCTTTTATAAATAGCTAAAGCAAGAGCCTTTTCCTGAAATGACCATGTTGGATGGTTCTTACTGACATTTCTAAACAGTGCTTCAAGAAATATTACACCTGTTGTACTAAAGTCTTTAAGGTCCTTTAAATGTGAAAAAGTTGATAAATTTTGCCTACAAATTGCTAACTTCTTCTGAAGTTTACAAACTCGAGATTGTAAGTTTCTGCACTTACGTTGCTGCCTAGATAATTTATATTTGCCCTTAGTGGCTAGAAATTTAGGCTTGACTGATTTATCAGCTGTTGCCTTACTGGATTTCACATAAAGGACCTTAGAATTTTGTAAACTATAATTATGATCTGACTCAATACTCGAAAGTCTTATTCTCTTACATGGTACGGCAGGGCTATCTGAATCTGATTCAATAAATGTTGTAGAAGACTGAACTATATTATTATTTCCCTCAAAATGTCCATGTAATACTAAATTTTGAGTAGCAGCATTGTCCAAATATCCTGTATTAAATAAAGTAGGAGTTGCTAGAAAGCGTAGACGTGTTTTCAAAGTATTAGTGAATGAATTATCATCACT
The DNA here is from genome assembly GCA_963942505.1 of Lordithon lunulatus. Lineage (NCBI taxonomy): Eukaryota > Metazoa > Arthropoda > Insecta > Coleoptera > Staphylinidae > Lordithon > Lordithon lunulatus. Next base: position 36,190,407 of record OZ012667.1, on the reverse strand, counting down.
CATTGTGGCATACACAAATAAAAAAGTTACCATCTGCTTGAACATTACTATTTAAAGCTGAGTTGATAGAATGTAGCCATCTCTTTCTCCGTTCAACATGTCCACTTCTAAAAAACGTTGGCGGATTACATCTAACTCCAGCAATGTAATTAAATGTATTCCTACAATTGGGCACTATACACATATATTTTCTACCTGAAGCCATTACGTCTATTGTTGATTAAACAAGATATAACAAATAAATAAACATTTATGATTATTCACACCAAACTTTTACATATTTAGAATTTTGAATAAACACGAGCACGTGCACGCGTGAAGATAAAACAAACAATATAACCTAACATTATATTAGCTGTAAGGTGGGTCATCTAAATTCTGTTTAGTTCCCTGTTACGCCGCAGATGGCGGTGCGGCCAAATCTCAAATACTTTGAACCCCCCCTGATGCTGCCGGTTAAGCCGCGGGCGACGGCTTTTAAAGCCCATCGCCGCGGCGGGGAGCGGGATGAAGGTAGTGGGGTATGGTTGGGAAGGAGGCTGAAGCAGAGAGGGCATGACGTAGCCAAGCAGTGGTGGTACGGCGCAAGGGCATAGTTATCGCCGCGCTTCTTCTGGTTGCGCCTGATATTCTCCAAATCAAAATCCATTTCAATTCAATGCTCCAAAAACAACGGAAAATTTGCAATGAAAGCAATGTAGATATAAAATCTGATGACATGTGCCATCTTATATTAATTCTAATTTTAAATTCTGGGTGCCAGACGAGCGCACATGTGTGCATAGAGAAAACATAATCTATATAATAAATCAAAATATACTTATTAAAATGTAGACTTACCCTTTAAAACGTATCTCAATGCCTACACACACGAATCTGAACTGCAAACAATTGAACAATTCCAAACAATGATCGATATTTCCGCGTATGTCTTTGGTGGCGGCTCTACCCGATTTCTAAAAATAATATATGCAACCAATTTATCATTACAAATTGACGGATGCACAACCTGGTTTTGATGGATACCCATCTCTTTCTCGCAATCGGGTTACGGTATGCTCCATTAGAGTTGACGCCGACTGCACATACACATTGACCTCTATCCGACTCTAAAGCGACACCTGGTGTCTAAAAATTGAGGTCCTGAAATGGTGTAAAATTCAAATTTACATTGATTTTGTATGGTGTTTCAGATTAGATTACAGTTCACTCGATTAATGATTCTTCACGTGTATGGTCTCGTCGTGTTTGTCTCACTTTCCGCTATAAGATTCTAGTCAGTTTCTGAATCTCACTACTCGTTACTAGCTGGAAATACTAAATTTTCATGGACACATTTTGATGTTTATTCGTTGCTTTATACGGTACTGCCAATCAACCTATCGCATGCGATGTTGCCACTGTTCCTGCTATCGCTCTAAGAGTATTAGTATCAGTTCAGTAAAACGATATATATTCCAATTCCAAGTTTGAATCAAAATAAAAAGAGATGAAGAAATGTATTTAAGTCATTATTAAACTCAGAATCGTCATATTCACTGGAATCCACAAATTTAATTTCAATGCCCATAATTATAGTAAACACTAGAAACATAAAACAATTAAATATGGCAACAGTGTATATATTCTGAATGTTGGTATAGCTTCAAAATGTGTATGCAACCACACATAAAATAACCTAAAATGAGACAGATTGACAATAATTTGGCAAAAAGTGCTGTATGAAAATTAATGTTTTTCTATTAGTAAAGGCAATATTGGTCAATAATTGTAAAGTCTCAGTATAGCCAAATGTGGGACGAACACGTTGAGCACCATCTGTGCAAATTCATTATTGCGAGAAAGTTTAAAACGACCATTGAATAAAATTCCATGTAAAATGTGTCGGCGGCAATTACCAACGAAATAAATAAACCATCAGATTTTATGGTAGTGGATTCTTACATATTAAGACCATACTATTAGAAAACAATACTCTTACAACAAATAATCAACGGAAATTTAAATGATTCAATAACAAAAACTTGGCGCCAAAAGTATATGTCACCTTTACACCATTTCGGGCCGGCGCGGTGGCGCCCCCATCGGTCATTCTATAGGTCAATAGACAACTACACATAGCCACACTGGCTACACCACAGCTATGTACACCTGTTTCCTTGCGCATAAAGTTGAACTTTGGACCCGCCACTATTTTTTTGTATTTTTTTTGTATCAACTGGCTACTTTCTTAAAATATTTATTGATAAAATGAATTTACAAAGAGAATACTTTGACGGTTGTTGTCAACGTTTTGAAGTAAATTCAAAACTGTAAGTCTACAGTTCACCGACATCGTAACAGGTAGAGCAGCGCACCGTATACAGTTTGGGCCACGATTTTCATGCAATTGAGCAGGCTGTATGAGAGCGAAGCTGTCATCGATGCAGTTGGCAATGATACAGTAAATCGATATTATGGCTCATCTGAGTATTATTTATCTAGGATGAGGCCGTGTGGTGCTGCATCTCCCGGTCGACGATTATATTATTCCTACTTTGAATGTTGCCATTTATCGTGTATTAGTTAATACTTTGAGACAGGGTAATTTTCAGATGGATTTTTATGTCGTATCCAACTGTTCTCCCCCGTCAGCTGAGTTATTGTTGTCGCTGTCGCTAGGCATTTTATTTATTCAAATAAGTTATCATAGTTACGGGATTAAAATGTAGCAAGGATTTTATTAAATTGAAATGCTGTTCCGAATCCATATTTTTAGCCAATGATAAAAAATCGAACATACCAATTTCGATAGTCAATTAAAAAACCACCATTTAGTGTCCATTCCTAATACCTCTGTTGTGAATTTGATAGTGATGAAATTGATGTTTGGATCATAGAAGGTATTAACCAAAAACCATCTTTTGGAGGAAAAAAGTAGAATCTTTAAAGAAGATAGTTATTAAGAAATCATGTGTATTAAACAGTGTTTGGAGGAGAAATTGCTTCTAAATGTGAACTTGATAAAATGCTATATGGATTATGTGAAAACATTGATATAAATCAAAATTATTCCACAAAAAAATGCCGTTGAGTACCAAGGAATAGACATTTGTTCTTAGTCTATATTATAAATCTTCTGGCGAAATTTATTCCTAATAATTTGAAGGTATGATTGCCCGCAATTGCGACTATGCTTTCATTGATCTGAATATATAATCTAAAAAATCAAAGAATAGATTGCAAAAATAAATAATTAGGAACGACAATTTGTATGAATGGTTGATAACATTTAATTATAAAAACTATAAATTATAATCAATACAGAGAACAACTTTGAGAATACATCTTTGCTAGTATTTGTCTAATAATTGGATCGCTCGCCATATTTTAAATTCGATAAAAAAGAGATTTGTGAACAATTATTTGAGATTACATTACAGCCTCGAATGCTTGTTTGTGATCAAGGAGCAAGCAATCCACAACCACATATTCTTTTTTGATTAACACTGATCGATCTATGCTTATTATCCACCACATTCATTTAAGTCACTAAGAAAGTACTTCAAATTATAAATTGACTTTCTTTATATATGGTCAACTCTTGAAATTTCTTAGTATCAACTTAGAAATGAAGAAACAAAGTGTCACCCTCAGGGCAATAATATAAAGAGTACTTATTTATATGGACTAATTCTATTCAAAATGCGTGTGTTAAATATGCTGCAGTAATTAGCAACTCTGTTTCGACCGCTATTAAAACTGCATCTTCCGCCAGTCAGATAAAATCTGCCAATGCAATAGAAACAGTAGATTTCTTAAAAAGAATGAATGAAATATTTGATTCTCTACATTTTAAAGTTACAACATTACAAAAAGCTATTTATTTGTTTAATAATATAGAAATATTTGAAGAAAACCTAAAGAGTGGCACAACATTTATTGTATTGGTGGATTAAGCTAACCATTTCTACTATTTTGGAGCTGTAGAAGTACTTCAAACTGAAAATATAAAATAATTGTTAACCAATCGAATCAGTCAATGTCCACTTGCTAATGATTATCGGTTATTATAAACAGAGGTAGATACAATCCTAGCCCAACATACCTTTTCATGTATCACTTTAACATAATATTTTTGTAAAACTTGAATGCCCAATTCAAACTTTAAATTGTGAACCATACGATTCTACTCTGTTATATAATCATCAATTAATACAATTTCAATCAATATTGAGAACACGTCTCCTATATTTCATTCTATGAATGAAATGAAGATAGGACAAGTGGTAGATACACCACATGAGGATTCCATATATCAAGTAATTTTGCAGCAAAACATTTTCTTGTGAATTGTGAAAATCTAAAAAACAATATTCTGATTTAATGCGAAATAATCTACTAATTTTCAATAGAAATTATGATATATTTCGTATGAAGATATATTTTTATGAAGTATTATCTTTAAAATTATTAATTAATAATTAAAACGTCGCATTATTTATAAATTTTGCCGAATTTGAGAAACACAAATTGTAGACAAATGGTATAATGAAACATCTACAGAATATATTACTGTCTGAGGCAATGAACTTAATAACGATAAATCAAAATATTTGGAATTGTGGTTGAATTGTCGTCGCGTGTTGACTATATTATTTTGTTTATTTTGAAAATACGAGTGTATATGTTAATTAATTTGTTAATATCCTTGTTACGTATTCAGTCTACTACTCAAAAAATATTTTATTTTCTATGTTTCTGTTATCATTGCAATATTTTAATTTTTGTAGTATGATCTCGGCTCAATCGAAGCAAATGTTCCAAATCGAATTTTTACCGAAAAATTAACAGATGATTACTTCTTCATTAAGCTGAACAATTCTACGTTTTGTATAATCTGTAAATGTTTTTAAATATAATGTAAAACGACATTATTTTCAAAAGGCAGCAGGCAAATATTATCGTGATAAGTGTCATAAAGTTAATCATTTGAGGAACATTCTCGATTGTATGATTTACGAAGTGAAATCAAGATGTTTATGAAATCGAATGATAGATGTGTGCAAGAACTTGGTGATAAGTACTGGATGGTAGATTTAGCAAGAAATAGAAACAAATGTTCCCATTTCAATACTTTGGCCGAACATAATGGGCAGAAATAACTCTTAATCCTCGATTTTATACGGGAATTTGAACAACGATTTAAGGATTTTGAAATGAATAGGCATTATTTTAGTATTTTCCTCCTTCCATTTTTGGTAGAAATAGATTACCACCGAATTTTCAAATGCGTTGAGTTGCAATCTGATAAATCTGACCATGTAATGTTGATTGTATGTTATAAATCTAATCTACCAACAGACAAATTGTCCACGTTACATAATCACGCCCTCTTCATGGCATCCCTTTTCGCATATGTAACAAATCTGTTCAAGAAGGAACCGAAAAGTAAAACTCGAAATAGAATATCTGATGAACATCTGATGAAAACTCATTAAGAATCTACATCCATTGTACCAGTTATCGACTCTTTATCGATACAAATCAAAGGTCAAGTATCGCGATAGTTTTTTATACTTATGTTCTTATTGGTATGTATGAATAATTATCTATGTCTTCCTTAGTAAAAAGTATTCAAATGTAGTAGCTTCATTATCCACGATTTTGGTTGATATTAATTACAATATTTGAACTGCAGCTACAAACACTTTCTACTAATAAAATGTGGACCCGAACATCGAACAGATTGGACAACCAAACTTTACATATCGTATCTTTACGTATTTTCATTGAATCGTTATCATTAGCAAGTTTAATTAGTATGATTCAAAGTCTCTTTGAAAGCGATTTTTTATTCTTTTAGAGATATGCTGCTTTATTTAAACCAAACTGATTTGCAATAACACTCGTAATGTTAATACAAATTCATGATTTTCTGAATAGGGAACGTTGCTTGTTACAACATGAGAGCGCTCCAGCCCATTATGGGAAATAGGTTAGAAAACTTTTAAATATCTTCTTCCCTGGTAAGAGTTGGAAGAGGACCGGTATATTGGCCACCTTGGTCACCTGACCTAAAGCCAAATCTTTTTACAGGTTACATAAGTAGTAGTGGTAGGCGTGTATGGGATCACTTTTTGAACTTACCTACCTGTTCAAATACCTGATATATAAACAGGATTTGGAACAGGTTAAACTGGTTTTTGGACATGTTTAAGAGGTTGAACAGGTCGAACTCACTCTCCACCTTAGAAAACTCCGAGTTCAAAAAGAATTCCATACTCATCTAGCAGTACTACTATCTATAGGATAAGATTTACACTCAACGCGTAGAACATTTTATTAATTATTAGCATTCACGTAGTTCGTAAAGAACTATTTTAACGTTATTAATCATAACTTAATTTATTTTACCTTGCCTCTTTTATACATTCTATGCAAATACAAATTATACTTATATATTCCTCATAAATACGAAATCTATTAAAACGTTAAATCGTTACACTTATTATAAGTAGGAACCCAACATATAATAACCATTTTCAGCAAACAGATTGAAAGACTGCTGGAAAATAATTTTAAAAGTAAACAAACAGAAATGTGGCACTTTGACGGTTGACATTAAAAACACGCAGATCACATGACGTAACCTCTCTCACGCTTCCGCTGTGTGAAGATATATTCGTGCCGGCCACAAAATATGCTACATATGGCAACTAAGCATGTTGATAATAATTTGGGCTTCGACCGACAGATGCTAACAGGCAGAGACATCTGATGTTCGAAGTCTTTTTTGCCGTCAAAATGCTACATAAGATTAAGGTGACTTTTTAGTCAATGATAATATTCACAATCACAATACAAGGAATCGACATGACATTCATATCACGAACCTACGCTTAACATCAAGTAGAAGGCAAGCCCATTATAATGGTTGTGCAATATACAATAAGTTACGGTAATCTAAAAAAGCTGTCAAATAAAATAAACTTTTTAAGAAACTTTTAATATAGCAAAGCTTTTATAATATCAATGAGTTATTTAACATTAATTTAACTTAGTAATTTTAATATTAATATAAACATTTTAAAATTTTTATATATTAAATTTATTATATCTTATTTTTTACTCTTTGTTACGTTTTCATTCTATGTATATAGCTGTGGAATTAAGAATTATTATAATTATAAACTTAACACCCTGTAACACGGAGAACGAGCCTACGTGTGTGAGGGGGAACTCAAGTCCCACATTGACGTAACCAACTTGTTCAACAGGATTCAGGCATGGAGGGTACTAGACGAAGTGACCCTCAGCGACCATATGTACCTCAAATTCGTGGTGAAGTCGAAGACGCAGTTCGGGTTCCGTAAGGAACGTGCAAACGCTGCAAACAGCGGGCCGCGACGAAAGTCAAGACATTGCTTAATGGCAACGCTGGACATAAGCAACGCCTTCAATTCCCTTACCCTGGGACCGGATAATGGAGGCATTACGGGGATTGAACACGGCGAGGCCGCTACTGCGCCTGATTGCGAGCTACCTCGAGGAGATGAAGGTCATTTATAGAGCGCCGGACGGCAGTGAGCTCGAACGTCGGGTGACGAGAGGAGTTCCACAAGGGTCAGTCTTAGGGTCCCTTTTGTGGAATGTGTACGATGGGGTCCTGAAATTGACGAAGCACCGACCCAGAAGACCAGAAAGGCGGTAGACCAGATAGTGGAATGGATGCGGGAGAACAGCCTTGAGGTTGCGGCCCACAAAACTAGGAAAGGCGACCAACCGAAACGGCACTGCACTCCACAAAAAAGGCAGGAACAGAGAGGTGCGGTACAATCTAACTACTGGGCGAGACAGTGATAGTCAAGCGCACCACCAGCTACCTAGGAACAACGCTAGAAAGACCAACCCACATCCTCCAGGACTCCAAGACGACAACGAAAATTGAAGCGGCAATCTTCCGAATCCTCTCGAACATCGGCGACCCTAGAGAGGCCAAGCGGAGACTTCTCTTCTCTCACCTACCAACGTAAGAAAGGAGCGATAACCAAGGTCTCCAAGGACCAGGCCAAGGAGGAGGCGTGTGGACATGGTGGCTAATCCATAGCATCCAGCCGTGGGTAGACGGGGAGCACGAACATTGGACAACCCAAATACTAACCGGGTACGGTTGTTTCCAACAATACCGGGCGCGGATAGGAAAGGCGACCAACGGAGTATGCCAGCACTGCGAGAACGGTGCTGAGGATACCGTAGCACACACGATAGAGACCTACTGCAGATGGCACAGAGAGAGGCAGGAGCTGCAGGGAGTGTGTGGGGGAGAAGCCCACAGTACACAAGCTAGTAGAGGTCATGCTGCAAACACTGAAAAAATGGGACGCCGTGGCCCACTTCGCCAAGACAGTAATAAGGGCAAAGCACCAGGTCGGGCTGTATATGAGCATTTCTCATACATGTTTACTTATACCGTACTTGTTTGGTAAATAACGCGTCAGAAAACAAACTACGTTCGTGTTTTCACCGATCATTCATCCACCTATTTTGACATAAACAATACGATTTATTTTTTAATCCGTTGCGAGTATAAAATTGGCATGATAAACTAAAACATCTGAGCTGAACTTCATATGCAGATGTTTTGACATTTGTCGTCCAACAAATTAGATATTGTTATATCGTTGCTTTTTGTTCTGCTTTTGTATATTTCATATTTGTGTTTAGTTTTATTCGTTATATCATAGATTTTGATTTCATGTATATAGTATTCTCTGTGTGTGTGTGTGTGTGTGTGTGTGTGTGTGTGTGTGTGTGTGTGTGTGTGTGTGTGTGTGTGTGTGTGTGTGTGTGTGTGTGTGTGTGTGTGTGTGTGTGTGTGTGTGTGTGTGTGTGTGTGTGTGTGTGTGTGTGTGTGTGTGTGTGTGTGTGTGTGTGTGTGTGTGTGTGTGTGTGTGTGTGTGTGTGTGTGTGTGAATTTGTAATTAAACCGTGACATTGACACTTTAGTGTAAACTCTGTTGGTAAGTCCTATCTATATATTCGTAATAATGAATTCAGATACTTCTGTCTTCAACCCTTACATACATTTATTTAGTTGTATTATAAACGATTTCGTATGTACGGAATTGAATGTTAATTTAAAAAAATCCGCTCTCCCTCCTTCTTTGAAGCTTGGGCACCACACTACTTGCTTCCTGGGGGGCTTGATGCTACTAGTAAACAGACCTAATATATTTTTATTTATTTAAAGCTGTATAAATGTTCAATTGTAATTTGGTTTCACTTTAAGAACTACAATTATTCGATACTGTAGGTGTTTTGATATTCTAGGAATGTTGAATTTAGGTCATTTGAATGTCAATTTTTCGATAGTGTCGGTATTACGAATGTCGGAATTTCAATACTGTCGATATTTCGAATGTCAGCATTTCTTTAAACAAATTTTAAAAAACTATTGTTTTTCTTGCAATAAATATGCCCCGTCAATCTTAGCTTCCCTTGTATCAGCCTTAAGAGTTACAATTAGAAGCAGAAATCGAAGTTTTATGTCCAGTTTAATCATATTGAATATATATGTACTAAATATTATAGTTGCTTTGCCTCAAGAGGATGACGAGGCGGAAAGCTTACCCGTGCCTTTATTGTAATAAAAAGGTTACGCACCTGCCCCGTAACCTAGACGCGTACTATAGCGACAACCGCGGGTTCTTGCAGCAAAGGATCCAGCTATTCGCAATCGTAATTATTTCATAGTGGACTACAATTAGTGTCTTGCTGAACTATTTCGTTTCCAGATAAGCTTTAGCTGTATCACGCGCAGATTCTATACACAAACATAATCTAATCTACACTGAATCGAACAAATTTCTAAACGAGCATCCTACGGAGCTCATGCTGCATGTCCCGTATGTAAAGAGTACATACGGGAATCCTACATTAGCCGCCCCATACAGCGTCTACATGTTGATCAGCGGTAAATTTAATCTAAAATAACCATATTAGTACTGATTGTAATTGTAATAATTGTAGTTAGTTACCGCCGACTAAAGTCAAGCAGTTACAATGGCTGTAATACCAGAGGAGGCTTCTAAATTATTAAAAAGGAAGGTCTATAGTCGCATGGTTATTGACGATACATTACATTACAGTGTGCCCAAGGTGCCATTTCTGCTATTGTTAGAAGTTGTTCGTTATATAAGTTATTCGAAAATATTAATTTAATTACTTTGCATACTTTTGAGAATAGAAGATTTGGAGAAATAGAACTTTCTATGAAGAATAACATTTTCTCATAAAAGGTGTATTAATTTTTTTCCTCATTAATTTCATACATGAACTTACTCTCAGTGACATGGAAATTGTAACACTAAGAAGGAATATTAATGTTTAATTAATTCGATATACAATTTTAGTAATAGAAATATGATTTAATGTGGATCAAGTATCATTATCGATTTTGACAATTACTTAAGTTTCTCCGAATATAGTTATCTCTTATTTTTATCAGTCTCAATGCTATTTTTCATTTGTTCTTAGAAGTTTAAAGTGTTATGGACTCGGGATTTTGCATGGCGTAAGACTGATTAAACAAATTCGATGGGGATCGAATTGTGGGCTTACGTGAAGGTAATTTTTGTATAGAAAATTGGTAGTCATCTTCACCTAAATAAAACTGTGGTGTATTTAAAGATATTTATATTTAACTAGGTTCTTTATTCTTCTAAAGTTGAATATAGACTGCGTGCAATAAATATATACAATTACAAAATACCAAATACCCCACTCTATAATACATACTATTTCTAAATATCATCATTCATACATCATTCCCCCCAATGAAAGAAGTTTCAAGTAGCTTGGAAACGACCAGGCTCTTTTAATTTGCGTCTACGCCTAAGCGCTCTTAAATATATTATAACACTTTCACTTTCAATTTCGTTATCTGCTTCTATAATTCTACTATCTAACTCTGATCTAGGAATTATAACTATACAATTTTCCTTTCCTTCTTTTGATTTCAGGCATTTATTTTTCAATATTTGGTTAACATGCCGTTTCACTTTGTAATCTTTTGTTTTTACTCTATAATTAGTTTCGCCTAATTTTTCCAATATAATAGCATCAATCCAAATTGGTTTATTTCCTATTTCGTAATATCTAAGTAAAACTTGTTCATTATTAATAAATTCTACATTTCTGTGACCTTTCAAGTTTTTTACTTGACGGTTTCTGTTTTGTTTATTAATTCGGTTATGTAAAGGTGATAATAAATCAAGATGGTCTGCCAATCAGTAAATTTGCTGGTGATTCACCAGTGGTTATGTGTGGAGTATTACGATAAGCGAATAAAAATCTATGAATTATAGTATTTAAATTTAAATTTTGATTTTCAGATTTTCCTCGAATAATGCTCGTTTCATTAATTTCACTGTTTTCTGCAGCTCCATTATTTTGTGGATGGTATGTAGCTGTCGTAACATGTTTAACTCGACAACTTTTTAGAAAATAACTAAAATATTTTGATATAAATTGAGGCCCATTATCGGAGACTATTACTAAAAAATAATGTCCATAAATTGGTCCTAAAAAATCTAAATGTAAACGAGACCATGGTTTTTTACATTCGTCCCATATTTAAGTTTGGGGTTTTCAGGATTATTTTGAAATTTCTGACATGTCTTACAATTTTGAATTAAATTTTCAATTTCTTTATCTAGCTAATGATTTTACCTTAACTATGCCCATATGTAAATCGTGTAGTTTAGTAAAATTTTGTTTGGAATTTCTTTGGAATTATTACTTTATATCCCCACAATAAACAACCTTGTTCAACAGTTCATTTTTCCGTTTAATGTATGGGGTGAAAATGTCTTCCACTTTATTCGTTGGCCAACCTTTTAAAGTCCATTCCATAACTCGACTTAATATTTTATCTCTACTTGTTTCGATTGTAATCTCTTTCCAAGTAATCGGTAAATTATTATCAATGTACATACAATATGAAATTTGATTTAAATTGTCATGTTCCGTAACATTTAACGGTAATCGTGACAATCAGCCACATTTTCAGCCGATTTAACATAAAATATTTCAAAATCGAAAGCCGATAAAAAACGTGCCCATCGCTGCAATCTATTTGCTGCTATTTGTGGTATACCATGTTTTGAACCAAAAATATTTATTAATGCTTTAGATCCGATCGAATAGTAAATTGTCTTCCAAATAAATATCCCTCCCTGTAAATTTGCAAATAGATCATCGATTTTGGGCAACGGATAACTAACCTCATTCAAAAATGGATTTAATGTTATTCGAAAATCACCGCAAATTCTAACTGATCCATCCGATTTTAATATGGGTACTATAGGTGTTACCCAATCTGAATAATTAGTTGGTTCTAATATACCCCCATAACTAAACGATCTAAACACATAATTATTATTATCGGCTCCATGAAAAGACCCTTAGAGAAACGTCCCTTATTATAAATCCAAATAGACCAGGGCTACCTGGCAAGGGAAGAAAGGTTTCCCCCGACGATAGAAGCTGTGTGGCGCCACTTCCAAGTAACTAATAACTTCGTTTTAATCACAATATATCGGCCCAGCCATAACTTTTAACTTTATTTTTTTTATTTTTTATTTTTCTTTTTTTTTGTCCATACATATACAGTATAGTCATAATTATATAATTGTAAAAAATAAAATATATTGCATATCTACAAAAAAGAGAAAAAAAAATTGTAACTTTCTTCCCTCGGTCCTAGCCGCGAGGTTTGTGGTGGTGATTCCTCCTCGGGCTGTGGGTAATGAGGGTTTGTGTTAGATACTTTTTGTGTCCGTGTCCAGCTGTATTTGTTGCGATATGTTTACTATTATATTTTGTTATTCAGCAGTAGGTTTTTAATTTTCAATTTGAATGGAACGTATGCCAGTGCTTTAATTTCGTTGGGTAGTTCGTTGTATTGCTGTATTATTTCGGTTGTTAGTATTGGTGAGTATTTTGTTTTTCTGTATTTGTTCGTTCTTAGTTTCGATTTTCTTCTTGTTTGGTGTTTATGAATTTCTTTGTTTGTTTTTAGTGTTATGTTCGTTTTTTTGTTGTTTTGAATTTTGTATAGTAGTAGTCATTTATTAGTGTTATCATGTTTTTTATGTTTAGTTCCTGTGTCTGTTGATATAGTGTTGGTTTTCTTGTCGAGTTTATATAGTATTTTCAGTATTTTGTTTTGTTGTATTTGTAGTTTATTTAAATTTTTTATGCTTGTGTTTCCCCAGATGTGGTTTAGGTAATTATTTTGTGCTGTAAAAAGTGCGTGGTATATTTGTTTTGTTGTTGCTGTTCAGGTATATATTGTTTAATTTTCTGTATTGACGCGATTGTTTTGCTGTATCTTTGTACTTGTTTGTTTATGTGGTTGTCCCATTTAAGGGTGTCTTGTATTTTTAGACCTAAGTAGATGGTTTCGTTTATTTGTTTTATTGCTGTTCCATTTATGTGTATGTTTATTTCTTTTCTCTGTTGTTTACTGTTGAATAATCTGAATTCTGTTTTTCTTTCATTGATTGTTAATAGGTTGTTGTTGTACCAGGTTTGGAGAAGTTTTAAGTCTGAGTTTATATTTTCTTGCAAGCTTTTATAGTCTTTTCTTTGTATTATGCAGGTGTCATCTGCGTATATGAATGCGTTTCCTTTTAATTTGAGCTCTAGTAGATCGTTGGTGTATATGATGTACATTGTGGGTGATAGATTTCCTTCTTGTGGTATTCCGTATTCTGCTTGAAGTGGTTTGCTTTCTGTGTTATTTATTTTTGGTGTTTGTGGTCTATCTTTTAAATATGTGGTCATTAGGTTTAGTGATTTTCCTCTTATTCCTATAGCCTCTAGCTTTTCTATTAACTTTTCTTTCGAGATCGTGTCAAACGCTTTCTTCATATCGATGTATATTGCTGTTACCAGGTAATTTTTGTCTAATTTGCTAATTTGGTCTTTATATAGCTTATCAGGTCACTTGTTGCAGATGTAGTTCCTGATTGTTGTTGAATCGCGTATTGTACGTGGTGTGTTTCCCTCTTTGTGTCTTGGGAAGACGTTGGTTTTTTTCATGTAGCTGGGATAACTTTAAAATGTATTCCTTATTTAATAGATTAGAGCCGACCTTTGCGAGACTGGGTATATGCAGGGCATAGTCTTTACTCTATCATTTATGTTACATACATCATAACTAGATATTTTGTACTAATGCAAATGGTTTATGTTGCATGTTCAGACACCGCCCACTCCGTTGACTCGGACCCCTATTTGTACCACAGCGACACCAGGACAACAGGAGGATGCTCCTTAAGGAAACGTTTGCATTTTACCCAAATCGTTGAGTTCTGACGCTGATCCACCCCACCATGTATATAATTAGTGAGCACGTTCGTGGCCCTGGCTCTGAGTCAATTCTGAGCGGTCTCCAGGTGAGTGAGGATGACTGATTCCACACATGCCACCATTCCACATATGCTACATTAATGTCGTGTGGATGAGGCTGAACAGTAAACTTTGGACCCAATGACAAGAAATCCGACACATCACTTGGACTAAGAATATCAGTTAAGTTTACAAACCACTTGTCGTAGTTGTTGAAAAATCTTTAATGTGAATATAATAATTTTAAATTTTGAATTTTATTTTATAAAAATGTTTGAGATAGGTCCCTCTTGCCACTGTTCAAAATCGGATACAACGTGTTGTGGAAGGAGGGTAGAAGCCAAGTGTTTTAACTAAGTGTTCTAGCAACTGTATAATTGTATTAAATTTATCATTGTGGGTATGTGATCTTTTGGGTATTTGTATCTGTCTTGATACTTCAGGTACAGCATCTTCTGGCTCTGCTTGGCTGGTCGCTGGCAAGTTTTTGAAAATTCCTGCCCTCATCTGAATTTCCTTCATGTTCATTGATTGTCCTACTCCTTTCAAATAATGGGGAAGAATGTTAGGACTTGATAAAAGAATTGTTTCTAATTCCTCCATATATGGCATTGTCTTCTTACCCTGACCAGTCTTGTTATTATTTGTTATAATGTTTTTATACTTCCGTTCCAGAGTTCTCCAACGTGTTTCAATTTGAACTACAGTATAACAATTTTTTTTGTCAATGTTTCTTGGATCATTGGCCAAATTTTTTTATCGAATATATTTTTCTCTCATCCACCAACTTCCTCAGATGTTTATATTCATTGAGCAACAGTTTTGTTGCTGGTATGCTCCATACAGCTGACATAATTTTTTTTGTGAACTACCAGCTTGAGGCAAAATATTCGTTAGTGGTTATTTTTTTATCATTATCGTTATCATTGCAAAATAAAACTAAATCAGGGGAGTTGACATCCAAACTACAATTTAGTTGTGTTGGTAAGTTTGTTAAGTCTAAGAATTCTCGAAGGGGCCACGATTATCGGCTACGCCGACGATCTGTCACTGGTGGTCGTGGCAAAGGATATGCCGGAGATCCAGACTCGAGTGAACGAGAGCCTAGCACGGGTCAGCTAATGGCTAGCAGGGAGTGGACTCAGCATGGCCGCCGAAAAGACGGAGGCGGTCATGCTGGCAGGCAGAAGGCGAATCGGACAGGCCTCCTTCATGGTCCAGGGAAAGACGGTCACTCCCAAAGAGTCCATCAAGTACCTAGGCATCAGAATTGACCGGGGAATGAACTTCGCTGCGCACGTGGCAGAAGCGGCCGGAAGGGCAAGCCAGGTCACAACGGCTCTTAACCGTCTAATGCCGAACATCCCAGGGCCGCGGGAGAAGAAGCGAGGGATGCTGGCGCGAGTAGCCGACAGCATCATGCTATATGGAGCCCTAGTCTGAGCCCATAAGATGACCGTAGAGAGGACGAAGAGTTTTATGGGAGCAGCCTAAAGACGAGCGGCCCTCAGAGTGGCCAGTGCCTACAGAACCACGCCCAGGGAAGCAGTGCTCGTGGTGGCCAGTAGCATCCCCATCGAGCTCCAGGCAAGGGAACGAGCAAAACTGCACAGAAGGAATAGGGAGTTGACAGCCACTAACCGGGCAGGGGAGAGAACTGAAATCCGAAGGCTATGGCAGGAGCAGTGGAAAGGCATTACCGAGCGAGCTGCGTGGACCCGGAGGCTAATCCCTGACGTCGAGGCCTGGACGATCAGAAAGCACGGGGAGGTCAACTACCACCTCACCCAGGTCCTCACGGGACACGGCTGCTTTCGGGCATACCTCCACCGTATGAACCAGGCAGTGACGGACACGCGCAGTTATTGCGGAGACCGCAGGGATAGCGTGGAGCACACCATCTTTGCATGTCAGCGATGGGAGGGCCAACGGTCGGCTCTGAGCCGGCGGATAGGGACCGAGATAACACCAGACACTATGGTGCCGCTGATGCTGGAGGATGATGGTAAACGGGAAGCCATCACCCACTGCATCAGGGAAATTATAAACTGCAAGGTAGAAGAGGCGAGATAGGACGGAGATCTACCCAGGCCTGAAGTAATGCGCGAGCGGTCCCGGGCCTGGCGGTGGATAGAGGTGGGGGTTTAGCTAGTAGGTATATATATATGTATATATATATATATATATATATATATATATATATATATATATATATATATATATATATATATATATATATACTTCAATCAACGGTTCCACTCTATATGGGTATCAGATGTGGTCGCCTAAAGCGGGCTGGACACGCGATGGGTCGGTTTATGGCCTAGGAACGGCCGACATTCATTTCACTTCAATGTCGATAATATAGTCAAAAATAAACAAATGCGCTAAACGGTTTCATCTGAATATTGTCCCTCATACTCGTGCCCCAAAAAAATGCATCCCCAATACCATTAAACAAGCTCAATGATAATACTAGAAACTGTGAGAAATACAACCAGTAAAATCTTGGGTACATTCCCGCCCAACTAATCATTAATACATCTCATTGGTAATTGAGTTTAGCCCTCTGAAGATATTTTTATCACCACCATTTAACGTGTTCACATTTTGGATAATGTAATTATTTGTTAGTTCTTTACACGGTTTAGGCCCGTGAACTACCTTTAAGAGCGATAAATTGTTTTAAAGCGTGTTTTTCTTGAAGTAGTTTCACAAGGTAACCATTCTAAACGCGAATGAGACAAAAATTAATATTTGTTAAAATATCGTTTGTATTTGGAAAATATAAACGATCAAAACAAAGTCAGGCAACAACACGAAAATATGATAAACAAAAAAAGGAAAATAAATTGTTTTGTAGACAAATTGTGGACGAATTAGTAGCTTCGGCTACGAATGAATATCACATTTTTTTTTTCATTCATCAGAATGAATATGAACGGTAAGTACAATTTTAATTTCTATATTGTGTAGGGTGCATTACAAATATACATATGCGGGGTGTTATTAAAAAATCTAATGTGGAGTATATTTTATCATACGTATCATAATAATGAAAGAATATTATTTTAAGAAATACTCTTTTATATAATTCTTTATTTTTATATATTAATGCGAGTGCTATGAGAATCAGGATATATACATATATATATATATATATATATATATATATATATATATATATATATATATATAATATATATATATATATATATATATATATATATATATATATATAATATATAATATATATATATATATATATATATATATATATATATATATATATATATTCAATTGAATGCTCATCAATTTCTGCTAAAGCGTCAGTTATTTTTCGTATTAAATTATTTACATGCGCCTTTTGCTTTGAATATCCCCATAAATAAAAGTCTAGTGGAGTGATGTCAGAGGAGCCCGGAGGTCGTGCCCGGAGGTTACTTTATAGGACCAAACCGTTCATTTATTACGAAAAAAATGCGGTCACACTCTACACGAATTGCACTATGGGCAAGACAACCATCTTATTGAAATATTGCGTTTTTATATCGGATGGAAAAACCCGAGCGCTGTTGTGCTGTTGTTACCAGATATATATATATATATATATATATATATATATATATATATATATATATATATAACAAATAAAATTTTCATATATCTTAAATTATATTTGTGATTCACAGGAGAGTAATTTTAGGCGACGATATTATATAATATATAATATTAATATTAAATTATAACCCAACACCTTTTTATTTGCTAATCTGTGTGATTCACCTGCAAATATATGTATCTCCTAGCAACAGCGCTCGGGGTTTTCCATCCAAAAAAATACTCGCGGTATGAGCTCGCGCGCGCGGTTTGAGCTGGCATGTGCGTTGCGTTATCCCGAACTCGCGCATTTAATCTCATGCAATCAATTTATTGCGTAGCCATAATTCCGCACCGGTTACATTTGAGTGTTCAGTCTGTAACGAGGAACATTTTAAGTAATTAATAAAATTGTTTGCTACCTTGCGAAATGAAATCTCCGCGCTCGTAAAAGTAGTAAACAAGTCCAAGATCGGCGCGGAAAGAAATCGTCATTCTTTTCGTGACTACGAAAATAAACTTGCTATTTTTATACAAACAATATTAACATTTTATATACATATCTTGAATTTCATAGTAACATTAAAATCTGTGTACGGTAAACTGTGTCTTTTCTGGTATCACACATTAAATAACGTATTGTCGCATCGTAATAGATTAATAATTTGACAAAATACATTTGGGGTGAATAATTTTTGAAATATATTTAATACACGTAATAATTTGTGTGATTATCACAAATAAAATTTTAAATGTGTGGTGAATTAAAAATTTTATTTATGATTCGTCACGAGAGTGAAAAACTGATAAAATTTTTATTGGAGCAATTAAATTACTCCTGTTTCAAGTAAATAAAATACAATTACAATACAATTAAAAACTAATAACTTGTTATTAGAGTAAAATAACTTCAACAGCATTTTATAATCATAAATAAAACGATTGTTTTACTTTGTTTTTTATCACACTTCAACACTTGAAGTGTGATAATAAAAAACAAAGTAAAAAATCGTTTTATTTATCCTTTAAAATGAATTATCACAAAGTAGACGCCTTAACAATCCAATATTTTATAATCAGTTTTTCCCTCTTCAATCAACTTCAAAGAAAATTTTAGATGTGTGGTGTTGCAGCTTAAGCAACGATATTATATAATTATATAATATTAATATTATATTATAATCCAATACCATTTTATTTGCTAATATGTGTGATTAATCTGCATGTGTGGTGTGGTTGTTTATGCGACGATATTATATAATATTTAATAATAATATTATATTAGGCGACGATATATTAAATTTACACAAAAAATACAACAGATGTTACGTGAAATTAAAGCAACCCCAGAGATTAAAATTAATTTCACACAATTATTATATCACACAACCGTATGTATTTTGTATTTATTTTGTATTTTGTATTGTATTTCATACAATCGTTATATAATAATTATTAGGTATATGAAATCTCATACGGTTATGTGATATAATAATTGTGTCAAATTAACTATAATAATAATGCGAAGATATATTATAAAATTGTCATACGATCGCAATCAAAGAACGTTGTAAAACATAAAAAAAATCACGGTAGCCGCCACCAAATTATATGAAAAATCGACTCACCCATATTACACGCAGCATCCATTACTAGAACTCACTCACTACTTAAATTATTTGCAATTAAAACCAGTGAATGTAAGACAAAACAAAATTATTTAGATAACACAACAGGTATCTATCTGAGGCTGGCGTATCACGGATGCGTGGTGCGTCACGAAACTGCGCAGACCGCTAAGTAACAAGAACCTGTTTCACTCTATCTCATTGCGCGCTGACCGCGGAAATATGTATAGACATTTTTTGTTAAACGATTGTTCCATTTGGCTAGCGTCCAAGGGGAATAAACACGTTTGCAACAAATACTTTTAGGAATGAGATTTAAAGACTACGTTTTATTAATAATTAAAAACTTGGGGAGTGGATGGTTTTCACATATAAAAGTTTTCCTCATTTACACATGACTACTAGCAAACTATATATGTAATTAAACATATTATATATATATATTATTTTTTTGGGGATTACTATTTTTTTTAAACATCATTAAATGCGACTGTGAGGGCATGCCGAAAAAAATAAAAATGGAAAGCGATTATATACGACAGACAAAGTATGAAAAGAATTAGAGAAAGTGATATATTTAGTAAAAACCAGAGGATTGAAAGATCACTTGCTCATACAAATAAAAGTGGCGAAGGAACGCTGGATGTGCTTATAGAAATTATTACAGAGATGAAAACAGAATAAAAGGAAATAGTACGAGAAGAAGAATTAGGGAGGAATTTAAAAAACTAAAAGGAAAAAAACAATCTAATAAGAAAATAAAAACTAGGATAGTTTTCACATATATAATTGTTCCTTATTTACACATGACTACTAGCAAACTATATTAGTAATTAAAAACATAATTAGAGATAATTTTATTGGTGATAGTTAGTTTTTAAATATAAAAAATGTATTTAAGAGATATAAATGCCCTTTTGGATGTGGAGGTATCATTAATGAGATAACGAATGCTATATTCCTACTCACTATTGTTGCTATTGTTGACTGCTTTAAGCAGCAATAGGCGGCACCATAAGAGGGGCGACATATGTTGTACAATAAATGGTCTTTTAAAGAAACAATATTTGAGGAGCGGCATTTTGAAGACTTGCTACCGGACGACCCTGTTACAGAGAAATCGTATTTTTATTTTTCGACATTTAGTACAGCAGATAGTTACTTGTATAAACAGTGTACTTAATTACTTAATTTAATTGGATTTTTAAACGCAGCTGCATATTTTTCTATATCGGGTTAGTATTAAGTTATTGTTTATTGAGGGGAATTTTGTAATTTTGTGCGGATATGCTTTTTTGTTTAATAAGTATTTCA
Organism: Lordithon lunulatus; assembly: GCA_963942505.1. Classification (NCBI taxonomy): domain Eukaryota; kingdom Metazoa; phylum Arthropoda; class Insecta; order Coleoptera; family Staphylinidae; genus Lordithon; species Lordithon lunulatus. The sequence goes on along the minus strand of OZ012667.1, from coordinate 36,169,468 downwards.
TCGAAAACTATAATAAAATTATATTAAAGGGATGAAATGGAAATGGATTGGGCACACCTTCAGAAATATATTTGCCTTTTCTGAAAGGGCACACTTTCAGAAAAGGCAAATATATGTCCATTTCCATTTCATCCCTGTAATTGTGGTTTGTATTGGCTCTCGGTTACAGGCAAATATAGCAAGGACATCCATAGAATCGAGACAGTAGAAGGCGAAAGAGAGGGTTTTCCTATCTTCCGCCTTCCGCTGACTCTGTATACTATGGCTATCCTTGCTAGATTTGCCTTTTCTGAAGATGTGTTTAATCCATTTCCATTTCTTTATTTTAATTGTGGTTTGTATTGGCTCTACTTTATTGGTCAAAATACATGGCAAAAACAAGTACACCATGAGCATAAAATATGTAAACCATGGAACGAAATAAAAATAGAAGCAAAAGACAAAATGAACTGGAGGCAAACAGTGCAAGAAAAAAGCATTATAAAATAAGAAATAACGCAAGGCTGCCAGTTCTCAATCCTACCGACTGCGCCATATTAATGAAACAACATTCAGTTTTACAGTGGCGTTTCCACATTTATATATATATATATATATATATATATATATATATATATATATATATTCAGTTGCATAACCTTACAGTCTTAAGAAAAAATGCCTAGAAACACCCTGTAGGGTGCCCCTAGCTCCAATTAAAGATAAATAAATATATAAAAATAATAATTGTAATGCCATATGTGATCTAGTAATAAAATCACCGCATAAAACGCATAATATATCTCGGAAATGGATGAAGTGCTGAAGTCCCTAACAAACATCATGAAGGAAAGGACATATAAATAAGGAACTGCAAGAAAACCAACCTGGAATTAAGCAGATAAACATATTCAAAAGAAGTTCAATATGAAAGAAGACTTATGGAAGAAGGAAGAAAGAAAATAACGAGTCAAGTGATCGGATTCTAATGGAAATCAAAATAGAGAAACAACCCCTGTATTCACCAACGTTCTATGCAGGCACCTTACACGATCTATATCACTGTCAATATTTTAGAATAATGACAGTATTACTGTGCAATATTATGTTTAAAATGTTCATTATTCTAAAATATAGACATTAATACTTATCGTGTAAGGTATAGTAACGATGAAATGAATACTGATGTATATCCGGATAATTGATTACTTACAAATATATAAGGAGGATTGAATGCTGGCAGTGCAAGAATTGACAGTATTATTGACCATGAAAGGTGCCTTATAAACCTATCAATAGCTATTGAATCCATAAGTATTCGTTGTTATAGCAACAATAAATAAATTATCTAGCTAATGTAGTTACTTTAGATTCGCTCTATTGGAAACACTGAAGAATTAAACAAAAAGTGTCATCAAAACTCCAATCATAAATGCAGTTAAAGGTGTTTGACATTGTTTTTGGCATATTCTGTTACAATGATATTCTAAATTTATCAATTCAATAACTTATAGGACCTATAAAGGTTATGGGATATTGGTGAATACGGGCCTATGAGAAGTATAAAAGAAGAAATAATATAATTATTAGGTACTCAAGCATAGAGGAAAAGGTAATTATCCCTTTCGGCCCGACCGGTGGCATTCGCCACCATAACATTTACAGGTGTGCGATTTTTGAGTGATCGATATAAATATAGCGATCCGAAGACATTTGATATTATTGAGAATGGTGTACATTTTTGACCCATCGCTTCGTTAAAGAAGATTACTATCTATGAGAGAACTGTCTCATAGATAGCAACAAAGATTGCTATCTAAGAGAGAGTTCTGTGATAGATAGCAATCTTTACATTAATTATGTTTAGACGATAATATTTAAGATAATACTCTTGCTATGAAAGGTGTACATTTTATAGCGCATAATCATAGCGATCACTCAAAAATCGTAGCCCAGACTTGCATATGTTTGCTCTTATTCACTAAATAGATTCAAATTACTAAGACTAATCACTAGATAGACTAGATTTCATTCCAACGAGGTATTTTTAAAAAATCCATGTGAAGCTTTAGAATATTTGATTTTTAATGTGTGTGAATAAGTGTAATAATAAATAAAATAAAGACAAACACATTTTAAGATTTTAAAATTCAGGACTGAAAGGGCTAAAGAAGAAAAATTAAAAGATTTCATTCAATCAGAATTAAAAATAAACACAGAACGCAAAATCTTCTCCTTTTCAAAGCAATTCTAATGTAACTTACACCACTTCATTCTCACAAGATCATATGTTACTTTTCGTGTTAGTTAAGTATGTATCCATAGTTTCGGTTGTTAGGTAACAGTTTGGCCGGTCATTATGGATTCATGGCTAATACATATTTTAGAGATTCTACTGATGTCTAAAATATGAACTAGCCATGAATCCATGATGGCCAACCGACAAGTTACCTAGCAACCAAATCCAAGTATATTGATATTTATTTTGCAGATTACTTAGAATTGATATAAAATATATAAACAATTCATAATTAACTTATAAATAACAAATTCGTTTAATAAGTTGATATGCAATGTGTTAGATGACTAACAGTAATCATAAGCATTGTCAACAACCGCACATTGTATCTAGTAGATAACTTTTGTAAAGGTAATCGCAATAATTATTAATATTTTAAAGACCTATTCACTGATGAAGATAACTGAGTTTCCATCAGTGAAGGAAATGATGATACAGAAGTAAATAGTGACATAGAGTTTCATACAAACAAAAGGTAAACTCGAAGGGCACTAACACATACACAGATTGCTCGTTAGTAAAGGTGACAACGGAGAATTGGCAATTATAATCTTATTCCTTTTTCTCTTTTAGTTATCTAACTCAGTAGGAGCATACACATTCAGCTTTATTATATAGTATTATTTCGCCTTAATTCATATATAAGTCTGTGAGAAAGCGTAAGTCACATTTAATTTAAGTAAACTAACTACATTCCCATATTGTTTCTTTAAAAGAGCATTTGATTGTACAACATATGCCGCCCCTCTTATGGTGTCGCCTATTGCTGCTTAAAGCAGTCAACAATAGCAATAATAGGGAGCAGGAATATAGCATTCGTTGTCTTATTAATGATATCTCCACATCCAAAAAGGCATTTATATCTCTTAAATACATTTTTTGTATTTAAAAACTAACAATCACCCACTCTGCCAAAGAACAGTAATCGGGTGAACTGAGTAGCTCGGTGATGTCATTGCTGGTCCCAAGCCCGGACAAAAGAGGAGGGTTTTGAAGTTAGGCCAGCCACCTGCCTCATGTAAAAAAACCAAAAAGGACTCACAGGACCAAACGACAAGCCTCGGAACCGGACGGATACACGTTGACGACATATGCAAGGAACAGGAAAAGAGCCCGGGAAACAAGAAAACGAAAGCACAACGCCCAACTTAGAATAGGATGCTGGAATGTAAGATCTCTCAGCGGCAAAGACTAGGAACCAGACATTTGCGCAGTCGCAGAAACAAAAAAGCTAGATAAGGGTACAACTCAATACCCAAATTATGTCCTGATTTTTTCAGGTAAAAACAAAAACCAACGAGCAGCATCTGGCACGGGGGTACTCTTAATCAACAAAATGGCTCAACTAATCACAAACAGAATATACACGAATGATAGAATACTTCAAATATCAATGAAAACGAATCAAAAGCAACATCTGCACATAATATCTGTATACGCACCAGATTCTGGACTGCCAGACGAATAGGCAACGTCCTTCTATGAAGCGCTGCAGGAAGTGATAGACACAATCCCACAGGAAGATAAACATAATATTGGGGGATTTAAATGCCCGGGTGGGAAATGACATAATCCCTGGTGTAAAGAACAGATTCAATGAGCCAACGCTAAATAGCAGGGGAGAAACACTAATAGACTTCTGTACACATAATGAATTAAGAATACTCAACACATACTTTGAACACAAGTTGCAGCACAAGATAACATTTACAGGTGCAAGAGGGCAATCCATGATTGATTACATTATTACCAACAAACACATAAGACCAGAGCAAACACTAGACATTAGAGCACTAACATCTGCTAACAGTGGATCGTATCACTACCTGATTGTAGGTAAGTTCGCAGTAGAGACAGTACAGAACAACACATATTGCTGCTAAAATCGAAAAGTTGAACATAGAATCATTTAGATACGAAAGCACAAAAACGCTCTACCAACAAAGACTGGCCCTTCAAATAAGGTATACTCCCATCGAAGACAGTTATACATCCCAAGCGGCATGGGAAAAACTAAAACGAAACATAAACCAAGCTGCCGCAGAAGCGCTTGGGAAGAGAATAATAAACAATACACCAATATACCAAAGAAGATCCAAACCCTGGTTCAATCAGGAGGTAAATGCTCTGGCACGAGAAAAGAAACAAACCCATCCTATTCACAAATCGACGAACTCCAGAGAAGACTACGAAAAGTATAGGGAAATAAGAAACAGAACTAACAACCGAATCCGTACCATAAAAAGAGAGAAGTGGGAACAATTTAGCATGGAAATGGAGAACGACTTATATGGGTTACAACAACGAATCTGGAAGTATCTCAGGGGACTGAGAAAAGAAATGAACGAAACAGTACAAATAAACAGCGTTAGCTCGGACAAGCTAAAGTCGTTCTTCACCGAACTATATGAATAAGAAAACACAGAACTTGAAAAAGTGACAATATCAACAAGACCACATCAGCGTGCACTCGATCAACCACTGGCAGGGCAGTTGGCGAAGCTATATAACATAGTTCTATCAACAACGCAACCCCCCTTGACTGGAAAGAGAGTGCAAGCATTACACTATACAAAAAAGGCAGTTCAACAAACCCGCCTATCTCTGTTTCGTGGATCTAGAAAAGGCGTTCGATATAGTCCGGCTCTCAGATGTACTAAAGACTTTAATTATAAAAGACATACACCCCAACATAATTAAGACAATAAAACAACTGAACACAGATACCACGACCAAATTAAGAGCGACGAACGGGGAGGAAATTGATATCCGAATCAGAACTGGGATACGGCAAGGGGACAGCTTGAGTCCTCTACTGTTCAACCTCCTTATGGATAAGATTATAACAGTCCTTGACCCAATAGAACATGGCTACAAACTGGTAAACAACTCATTAAAACAGTATGCTACGCTGACGACGCCGTACTAATCGCAAAATCAGAAGACGGTTTACAATGGCTACTGATCACGTTCAGAAAGGAACAATAAATATGACAATAGCCATAGCTAAAACCAAAAGCCTAGTCATCGCAAAGAATCCTATCAGATGCAAGCTAGCCGTGAAGAACATCATCATTGAGCAAGTCTCAGAATTACAGTACCTGGGAATAACTATAAATTCTTACGGAGACCTAAAAACCAGTGTTTTAAACCAGGTAAGAGGAGTGTCCAGAATATCAGGAGCACTGGGAAATCCTGCCTGGAAGAACAAAAACATAACAACTGAGAGCAAAGTAAGGATTTACAAAGCATGCGTGAGACCCATTCTTACTTACTCCGCTGAAACCAGAGCCGACACGGCAGAGACAAAACGACGATTAAGTTGCGCAGAGATGAATACCCTCAGATCCATCACTGGCTACTCACTTGCAGATCGAAAAACAAACAAGGGAATACGGGAACAATGCAACACACCGGATATTATAAGATGGGTGCGGAGCAGAAGAAGACAGTGGAACGAGCACGTAACACGCATGCAGGACGATAGAATCGCCAAGATAGTCCGAGACGGTAAAACATACACGAAACGCCATCTCGGCAGCTGGTCGTCGATATCACAGGAGCACCAATAAAATTATCTCTAATTATGTTTTTAATTACTAATATAGTTTGATAGTAGTCATGTGTAAATAAGGAACAATTATATGTGTGAAAGCTATCCTAGTTTTTATTTTCTTATTAGATTGTTTTTTTTGTTTTAGTTTTTTAAATTCCTCCCTAATTCTTCTTCTCGTATTATTTCCTTTTATTCTGTTTTCATCTCTGTAATCATTTCTATAATCATATCTAGCGTTCCTTCACCATTTTTATTTGTATGAGCATGTGATCTTTCAACCCTCTGGTTTTTACTAATTATATCACTTTCTCTAATTCTTTTCGTACTTTGTCTGTCTTATATAATCAATTTTTAATTTTTGACATGCCCTTACCGTCGCGTTTAATGATGTTTAAAAAAAATAGTAATCCCCAAAAAAACTTCTCTAATATATGTCTAATTACATATATAGTTTGCTAGTAGTCATGTGTAAATGAGGAAACATTTTATATGTGAAAACCATCCACTCCCCAAGTTTTTAATTATTAATAAAACGTAGTCTTCAAATCTCATTCCTAAAAGTATTTGTTGCAAACCTGTTTACTCCCCTTGGGCGGTAACGAAATGGAACAATCGTTTAACAAAAAATGTCTATAAATATTTCCGCGGTCAGCGCGCAATGAGATAGAGTGAGACAGGTTCTTGTTACTTAGCGGTCCGCGCAGTTTCGTGACGCACCACGCATCCGCGATACGCCAGTCTCAGATTATCATCCGAAGATACCTGTTGTATAATTTTGTTTTGTCTTACTTTTACTGGTTTTAATAATTTAAGTAGTGAGTAAGTTCTAGTAATGGATGCTGCGTGTAATATGGGTGAGTCGATTTTGCATATAATTTGGTGGCGGCTACCGTGATTTTTTTTATGTTTTACAACGTTCTTTGATTGCGATCGTATGACAATTTTATAATATCTCTTCGCATTATTATTATAGTTAATTTGACACAATTATTATATCACCGTATGAGATTTTATATAATCGTTATTATTATATAACGATTGTATGAAATACAATACAAAATACAAAATACATACGGTTGTGTGAAATTAATTTTAATCTCTGGGGTTGCTTTAATTTCTCGTAACATCCGTAGTATTTTTTGTGTAAATTTAATATATCGTCGCCTAAGCAACACCACCCATGCAGGTGAATCATACAAATAAAATAATTATACTATAATATTATTATTAAATATTATATATTATCGTCGCATAAACAACCACACCACACATGCAGATCAATCACACATATTAGCAAATAAAATGGTATTGGATTATAATATAATATTAATATTATATAATTATATAATATTGTTGCTTAAGCAGCAACACCACACATCTAAAATTTTCTTTGAAGTTGATTGAAGAGGGAAAAACTGATTATAAAATATTGGATTGTTAAGGCGTCTACTTTGTGATAATTCATTTTAAAGGATAAATAAAACGATATTTTACTTTGTTTTTTTATCACACTTCAATTGTTGAAGTGTGATAAAAAACAAAGTAAAAATATCGTTTTATTTATGATTATAAAATGCTGTTGAAGTTATTTTACTCTAATAACAAGTTATCAGTTTTTAATTGTATTGCTTATATTTTATTTACTTTAACCAGGAGTAATTTAATTGCTCCAATAAACATTTTATCAGTTTTTCACTCTCGTGACGAATTATAAATAATATTTTAGATTCACCACATATTTAAAATTTTATTTGTGATAATCACACAAATTATTACGTGTATTAAATACATTTCAAAATTAATTCACCCCAAATGTATTTTAATTGTCAAATTATTATTCTATCACGATCCGACAGTACGTTATTTAATGTGTGACACCAGAAAAGACACAGTTTCCCGCACACAGATTTTAATGTTACTATGAAATTCAAGATATGTATATAAAATGTTAATATTATTTGTATAAAAATAGCAAGTTTATCTTCGTGTTCAAAAAATTACGATTTCTTTCCGCGCCGAGCTTGGACTTGTTTACTACTTTTATGATCGCGGAGATTTCATTTTTCAAGGTAGCAACCAATTTTATTAATTACTTAACATGTTCCTCGTTACAGACTGAACACTCAAATGTAACCGGTGATAGTGATTAACAATTTGACACTTAAAATACTTTTGTGAATTAATTTTGAAATATGTTTAATACGCCAAAAAAACTTAAGTGCAACTGTACTATACGGGACCACATGATATAAACTTTTGTTGATTTACAAGAATAGTATAGTTAACACAACTGAATTTGAAAATAACATACAAAATACATAGATCCCTTTTATCGAAGGGTTTGTAGAAGTGATATTCATAATTACTCCTAACGAAGCCATGAAATCAAAAACCCTTATATATTTCATGCATGTATACCCCTTTTTTGGCCACTGATTGACTGAACTAAAGAGTTTGTAGAATACGGCTGCATTTTATTACTTTTTCTTGCTGTGTTACATACAAGGTGTTCTAAAGTATGGAATAAATTCGATAAAACCTTTATTTGGGAATTTTGCAAAAATTTCATGGATTTTTGATACTTGATTTTAAATTGACAACTTTTAATGAAAGCGTCAATTTTCTCCGAACATTTTTCAATGTGCAATTGACCTCTATACGATTCCTGAAATGGTGTAAAATTCAAATTTACATTGATTTTATATGGTGTTTCAGATTAGATTACTGTTCACTCGATTAATGATTCTTCACGTGTATGGTCTCGTCGTGTTTGTCTCACTTTCCGCTATCAGATTCTAGTTGGTTTCTGAATCTCACTACGCGTTACAAGCTGCAAATACCAAATTTTCATGGACACATTTTGATGTTTATTCGGTGACGTTGTACCTAAAGTTGCATAAATATACTGCCAATCAACCTATCGCATGCGATATTGCCACTGTTCCTACTATCGCTCTAAGAGTATTAGTATCAGTACAGTAAAACGATATATATATATATATATATATATATATATATATATTCCAATTCCAAGTTAGAATCAAAATAAAAAGAGATGAAGAAATATTTAAGTCATCATTAAACTCATCGTCATCTTCACTGGAATCCACAAATTTAATTTCATGTCCACAATTATAGTAAACACTAGGAACATAAAACAATTAAATACGACAACACTGTATATATTCTGAATGTTGATATAGCTTCTAAATATGTATGCACATACATAAAATAACCTAAAATGAGACAGATTGACCAATAATTTGGCAAAAAGTGATGTATGAAAATTGATGTTTTTCTATTAGTAAAGGCAATATTGGACAAGAATTGTAGATTCTCAGTATAGCTAAATGTGGGACGAACAGGTTGAGCACCATATGTACAAATTCATTATTGCGAGAGAGTGTAAAACAACAATTGAATAAAATTCCATGTAAAATGTGTCGGCGGCTATTACCAACGAAATAAATAAACCATCAGATTTTTTGGTAGTGGATTCTTACATATTAAGGTCATACTATAAGAAAACAATACTCTTACAACGGAAATTTAAATGATTCAATAACGAAAACTTGGCGCCAAAAGTATATGTCACCTTTATACCATTTCGGGCCGGCGCGGTGGCGCCCCCATCGGTAATTCTATAGGTCAATCGACAATTTTTTATTACAGATTCTGAAAGGGATTATATTTCTGCGATCAAAAATATATATTATGATAAAGGTTATATAAGAAAATTAATTTCAAATGTCATATGTGAAAAACATGAAACACAAAATAATATTTAATTAAAACCCAGCTCAGTGGCCGAGTGGTTAGAGGCGTCGTCCGTCTCATACTGTACGGCGAGCCTGAGGTCGATCCCCAGCGGGGAACGAATTTTCGCGAGTCACCTGTCACAGTTTTTCAGAGGTTTTCTGTGAAGTTAAGGTAAATACCGGTTGATTAAACTCCTCTGAGCTTCTCCCTAGACCGGCGGAAAAGCCTTATAGCCTTATAAAGATAGAAGTTATTTTTAATTAAATTAAATGAATTAATTTGTTGAAAACGAATTTGTTCTTCGATTAGCCTAAACTGTAAATGTTGTACAGTTTGAGGATTTACTATAGTTTTTATTGTTTAATTAAATAGTATTTCGCGTTTCATCTTTTTTCACTCTTGACTTTTGATATGATTTTTCTTGGAAAGTGTCTTATGTGCCGTATATCATAATATACATCGCTGATCGCAGAAAAATAACCCCTTTCAAAATTCGCAATAAAAAATAATGGGATATCATTTGAAAAAATTGTCGATGTATATTTAAAAAATTTGGAACTATCATTAAAAGTTGTCAATTTAAAATCAAAAATCAACATGTCCGAGCAATTTTTGCAAAATTCCTAAATAAAGGTTATATCGAATTTATTTCATACTTTAGGTACATTGTGTGTATATTGTTTGATATAAACCATAACATTATTAAAAAAATACCTTGATTTGGCATATCCGCATCACCCTTTTACTAAAATTTCTCCCAATAAACAATACTTTCATCACATTATTACCACCTGTTCGACGAATTAGGACCTTGGCGAGGTGAACAGGCTAATCACATGTGCATTGAGAATTTCGTCTTTTTAATTTATGAAATATGATTTTGAATATTAATAAGAGATTTTAATTGCTATTGGCACGAATTCAGTATCAAAGATTATAATCAGATTTACTAATATACAGTGTGTTTTTGGAGGAGTGTCCATAATTTTAGGAGGTGGTAATATGGACAATTACATTTGTTTATATGTACTTTTTTAATTTAAAATGGTCATCATATTACCACCTCCTAAAATTATGGACGCTCCTCCTGATACGTCCTGTATAGGCTGTGTATAGTAACAGCTTATTTCTTTAATTAGTTTCAATCCATTTATAGAAACATTAGTCTCAAATAGATGTTCTAATACTATATGCTGCATAATTCATAAAAATATTTGTATTATTTTTGAATATTTAACACTGTTGTTACCCTTTTAAATTAACATGAATCTGTTCGTGTTAGCAATGTATTACAGTTTAAATTAATTTAATATTTGGTATACAATTGTATATGATGTCATATGCTACCAAGGATTAAAAAATTATAACTTCGAACTTGTAGAAACACATAAAATAAAAGAATAAAACAATAACAAAACGAAATTATTTGTAGGTTAATATATTTTAAGGACATAGTTCAAGTCGTTTAAAATTCCTGAATGGGAATAATTCAAGCAATTTGATATCCTGAATGGGCATTGTCAGGTTGGCATATGAACACCCACCCATCCCTCTTGTTATACATAGTCTTTTTCATAAGATAACCTTTTAACAATTTTATAAAATAATTTAGCATGTAATTATCCTATGAAAAAAAACATGCGAAAAGGAGGGTTGGGTGGTAGGTCACACGCCAAACAAACTATGCCCCGTCAGTGTTTTTAAAGTCTGAACTATAGTATTCAACTGTTCAATAAAACTAACATATTGTTTTAAATGTTGCTTTCTTCATTATTCCAGCATTGACGTTGTGTTCACCATTTATATAAAAAAGATAAATCTTTTAATTGTAAATTTCTCATATCATCGAGTATTTAATTCAAATTATTGGCAGCATTTTATATAACATACAAAATGCAATTCTCGAACCGATTTCTCAATGTACATGTGAGACCAACACTAATTCAGCTCTATTCGATACCATTTAAACTATTTGAGGCCAAAACTTGCCATGTCGTTAAATATTCTTGCATGGATCGATTGAAGCAAACCATAATTATTCAATAACAAACATAGTCATTTTATTTCAATACATTTTCAACTACAAAAATAGAGATACTAAGCAGCGGGTGCGAACTAACGTTCGTAACACAAAAACGAGCCGAGGTGATAGACATCAGTCTAACACTAGGAAATATCTCAAGCAAAATAAACAACTGGCACGTATCAAGTCAGGTATCCAGTCTGATCACCGACTGATACCCTACGACCTAGATTTCGTACCACGTGAACTACCGTCCTACAGAAATCCACAAAAAAAAACGAATAAACAACTATTTTACAGATACCTATCGGATAGGATAGAGTATCATGCAGCAGACAATATTCCAGAATCAGTGGACGACTTAGAGGTCTGTGTGAAACACCTCCAAAAATCACTGATTTCATCATATGAGGACTCCTGTCCCATGAGAAAGGCAGGCATGAGAGCCTCTGCACCCCTTCGGTGGAGTGCAGAGATCAACTGCCTTCGATCAAAGGCCAGGAAAACTTTCTACAAGGCCAAAAACAGTAATGATATAGTTCAATGGGAAACCTTTAGGAAAGCCCGTAGACAATTCAAAAGTGAAGTCAGGAAGCGACAAAGAAATACATGGAGAGCCTACTGCAATGGAATTGAATCCACTGCAGCTGCTCGTTTGAAGAGAGTAATCTCTAAAGATCCTATTCAACAACTCGACTCGCTAAAACGGGAGGATGGCACCTTCACGTTAACACCCTCCCAAACAATCGAGGTACTCTTAGACACCCACTTGCCTGGCAATCAACCTGGAGGTCCCAATATAGTAACTGATCCCCATCTACCTGATGAGGAATATTGGCTACTAGCTGACCAAATGATAAGTATAATAAAAATAGAATGGGCAATATCTAGCTTTTCATCTTTCAAGTCACCATGACTAGATAGAATATTCCCAGCACTGCTACAATGGGGGTTAACCTACATTATAAACACATTGGTATATATATTTAAAGGTTGCATTGCTTTTAGGTACATACCCAATACATGAAGAGAGGCCAAAGTGACCTTCATACCCAAACCAGGCAAAGTAGATTACACACTTGCCAAGTCATTCAGGCCCAGCAGCCTAACCTCATTTCTATTGAAGACGTTGGAAAGGCTCTGTGATCGTGAAATCAGGAACGGGCCGCTGAGTACGTTCTCCATACATCCGAAACAGCATGCCTACCAACCAGGCCGCTCAACCGAATCAGCCCTATATCTGGTGACTTCTAGAATAGAGGGAACACTGGAGCATAAAAGTTCGTTGCTTGCCACCTTCATTGATATTGAAGGTACTTTTGACAAAACAACATTTAAGAGCATAGATAATACTCTAACATCTCACGGGATTCACCCCACTATGAGGGGCTGCATAAAAAATATGCTTGGTCTAAGAACAATCCAAGTAACACTAGATGACGTAACATCAGCAAAAGTTGCAGTAAGAGGGTGTCCTCAAGATGGAGTACTCTCACCCCTTTTGTAGGACCTTGTAGTGATTATGATAAATGGCAGTATTGAAGGTGTACTCTGCAATCACATGCAGAGCGCCCTAAAGATTGTTGAGAACTGGTGCGATAGATATTCGCTAACAGTAAATCCAGAAAAGACAGAGCTAATATTGTTTACGAGGAAGTGGAAACTCGAGCTAATGAACCTGCCAACTCTCTTAAATGTCCGTCTGACACTCACAGATAAAGTAAAATATCTAGGATTAATCATGGATACAAAACTGAACTGGAATGAGCATATAACATCCAAGCTAGAAAAAGCTTGCATCTCATTTTGGCAATGCCGCAGGGCGGTTGGTAAAACATGGGGCCTGTTTCCCAAGATCACCCAATGGATATATACCACGATCATAAAACCAACTATCGCATATAGTCTGGTGGTCGAAAACCAAACAAGTCACAACAATCTCAAAGCTATCACACTTTCAGCGGATGGCGTGTCTTGCCATCACCGGCGCTATGAGAACGACACCCACAGCAGCTCTTGAAGCACTGTTATGTCTAAAACCACTCGAGACTGCAGTAAAAACAGCATTAAGGCTATGTTCACTCAACCTGTGGCATGATGAAGGTAGAATCATTGGACACAGGAGCATACTTAGTGAAGCTATCAAACTAGACCCCCTCATAGAAGGTAAGTGTGCCAGAATCCTACCCAAATACAGTTTTGTCAAGCATTTTCAGACCATCATCATACTGGATGGTATCCCACAAGGCGCCAACATAACCATGTATACTGATGGATCCAAAAGTAAGACGAGAGCTGGCTATGGAATATTCTCATCGGAACTCTATCTCAAGATAAGAGCACCACTTGGTAGACTCACTTCAGTCGTCCAAACGGAATTAACAGGAATATTAAAGTGTGTTCAAATTTTAGCTAAACGGAATATTAAGGATAAACATATCCAAATACTCACCGACAGCACATTTGTGTCGAAAGAGCTATATTCATGTCTACACAGCCTGAAGGAGCTAGCTAAGTATAACAAACTAGAACTCTGCTGGATCAAGGGTAACGAAATAGCAGATCAGCTTGCCAGGAAGGGATCCTCACATACTCTAACAACCCAAGAGAATGAAATACTTTCTGCTGGTACTCTGAAAAAAATAATAGAGCATAGGACTCATGCTCTACACAAGATAAGATGGCGAGAAATCAAAGGCAGCAATTAAGCAACCTTGTAAAATTCGAGCCACGGCCCGCCTTAACTTATCTAGAACTAATCTGAAATTATTGATCAACATTCTAACTGGTCACTGCCGGCTAAACAAACACGTACACACGATGGGTCTGTTGGGCAGCCCGTTATGTAGACAGTACAATGAAGAACTAGAAACAGCAGATCATGTAATATGCCTCTGCCCAGCTCTAGTAAACACTAGGCATCTAATACTAGGGGAGTATGACCTAGTATGCCCAGCATTGGCAACTCCTCACCCGCCAGAGTTTTGCAACTCGCACGCAAAATTAACTGGTTGGACGAGTGAGTAGCCTTAAAAGGAGATTTCACAATTGGCCCATTTTGAAGCCTAAGTGTCTGTAGCTACGCTACCCTCCAGGCAACTATCCAGAACTATCCAACTAACTGTTTGAATTATACATAGGCGCGAGTTGAATAAGATGTAAAAAAAAATAGTATAATTATAATAACTATAAGAAAGGTTAATTGATTTCTTGGGCGACATAAATAAATCTAGTGATTCGTCCGTAGACAATATTGGGTTCACTCGGCCGTTTTTCTCCACTGGATGATATAATTAACGTGAGTCTTAATCATACTCTAGAGACTGGGGCTCGTCTTTGAGGCATTTCCCGGATATCCTTTTTTGGGAGACAATTTCGTGCTTGGTCGGGTGTTCCTCCTTAGCTTTTGTTTAAGTTGTTCACAGGTTTGCTTTTTGCTACTTTTTGCTAACGAAACCATATTTTAAAATCATTGTTGGTGTAAAATAAAATGATACCCACCTTTTAGAGTCGGAATTGACTGTCGATATATAAATCGCATGTTAAATTATCAATTTATGAATAAATAGGTAGACCCGTATCACGAACAGGTAAGGTGTTTCATATCGCGATCGCATTCTTTTATATTTTTAGTTAGACTTATTAAACATTGTCAGCTTACTACCGAGTCTCGAGGGAATGGGACTCAAATCTGATACGGAAGAATGTTATTTATTAAATTATCGGCTTAAAATGCAAGAATCGCTATAAAGTAGATGGTAGAGATCACCGACGGCAGCATCCTCTTGCGTGCCAGAGGTATGTTATTGGTCCTTAATCAATATCAAGACGCATCCTAGATGTTGCTCTTAAGAAGAAAGTAGAAATCGTTAACATATTGTCCTGGATGCCTAAATTTCATGAGACTAACAATGTGCGTGGTGTGTTTACATAAGGGTAATATAAACTCAGTTACTTAGGCAATTTTAGCGATCTAACTAGTGGCCACCAAGATCTTTCTCTCGAGAGGGGTAAAGTAATGTCCGGCCTTTTTCAACGAAGCGTAATCAACTTAATTGTCACAGCAGGCTAATTATCATTACGCCTTAAAATAGCACGGGCTTTCCTCTTTGTAGAATGCATAGTTTTATCATATTCAATCGTCATCTGAATTTACCAACGTGCTAAAATGGGTTACGAGTTTGTGTCGCGCTATATGAAATTTACTAGCTGTCGTCTTGGAAGAGTTTAAGTTATCGATCCCAAATTGTGCACAGAGCAAGTTTTCATTTTCGACCGTCTGTTTATGACATAACGTCCTGTAACTAGTGGCCATCTAGGCCTTTCTCTCGAGAGGGTTATTGTAATGTCCGGTCTTTTTTACCGAGGCGTAATGAACTTAATTGTCACAACATTCTAATAATCGTTACGTTTTAAGATAGCACCGGCTTTCCTCTTTGCTGAATGCATTGTTTTATAATATTCAATCGTCATGTGAATTTACCAACGTGCTAAAATGGGTTACCAGTTTGTATCGCGCTATATGAACTTTCGTGGCTGTCGCCTTGAAAGAGTTTAAGTTATCAATCCCAAACTGTGCACAGAGCATGAGTTTATCATTTTAGACCGTCGGTTTGTAACAGAACGTCCTGTAACTAGTGGCCACCTAGGCCTTTCTCTCGAGAGGGTTATTATAATATCCGGTATTTTTTACCGAGGCGTAATGAACTTAAATGTGACAACATCCTAATGATCGTTACGTCTTAAGATAGCACGGGCTTTCCTCTTTGCAGAGTTCATTGTTTTATCATATTCTATCGTCATCTGAATGTACCAACGTGCTAAAATGGGTTACGAGTTTGTGTCGCGCTATATGAACTTTAATGTTTGTCCTCTTGTAAGAATTTAAGTTATGAATCCCAAACTGTGCACAGAGCAAGAGTTTGTCATTTTAGACCGTCGGTTTATGACATAACTTCCGTTAACTAGTGGCCACCTAGGCCTTTCCCTCGAGAGGGCAATTGTAAGGTCCGGCCCTTTTTAGTGAGGCGTAATCAACTTACATGTCACAACATCCTAATAATCGTTACGTCTTAAGATAGCACGGGCTTTCCACTTTGCAGAATGCATTTTTTTATAATATTCATTCGTCATCTGAATTTACCAACGTGCTAAAATGGGTTTCGAGTTTGCGTCGCACTATATAAACTTTAATAGCTGTCGTCTTTGAAAAGTTTAAGATATCGAACCCAAACTGTGCACAGTGCATGAGTTTGTTATTTTAGACCGTCGGTTTATGACATAACTTCCGTTAACTAGTGGTCACCTAGGCTTTTCTCTCTCGAGAGGTATAGTCCGGTTAATTTCAACGAGGCGTGATGAACTTAAATATCACAGCAACCTAATAATCGTAACGTCTTAAGATAGCACGGGCTTTCCTCTTTGTAGAATGCATTGGTTCATAATATTCAATCGTTATCTGAATGTACCAACGTGCTAAAATGGGTTACGAGTTTGCGTCGCGCTATATGAACTTTACTGGCTGTCGTCTTGGAACAGTTTAAGCTACAGATCCCAAACTGTGCACAAAACAAGAGCTTGTTTTTTCAGACTATCGATTTTGTCTATAACGTCCCGTATCTAGTTGTCACCAAGGCCTTTGCCCCTTTCGAGATATGGTAATGTCCACCAAATAAACACCAAACTTACACTCGTTATGTCTTAAGATAGGCTGAGGTTTCCCTTTTCAGAGAGCATTGGTTCATAATTTTCAATCGCTAATTGAATTTGAAGCGCGGTCATAATTCTGCATCGAGTGCTATGCACAAATTTGAACAGGGCAAATCAGTAATTTTACATTATTTTACATATATATATATATATATATATATATATATATATATATATATATATATATATATATATATATATATATATTATTACTTGCTATGTGACATTCATGTGCCATTCACGTTATAATTCTGTGCTATAAATAGATGCACCCAACAGAGCAAAATAAACTTCTTAACTTAGATTAGAAGGAGGTTAAGAAGATTGACGTGATGAACGTCAGAATTGTAAGTATTATTAACTAAATGAATTTGATTACTTTTCAACAGCGTTTCTTACACCAAAGATCATCATAATCATAGTGCCCACCGTACCGCGGCCACAAGCGGTTTCGTCGCCGCCCACATCTACGCCGCGGCCGTCAACATATATGGCCATACCGTCAACCGCGCGGCCGTCGCGACGACCCACATATATGGCCATGAGGCCGGTGTACATGGAAATGGGGCCGTCGACCCGGCGTCCTCCCACGCCTCCACCGCAGCGGCTCGCGCTACCGCCGCGGCCGCCCCCGCTATCGCTCATGCTCCTGCCCCCCAGGCAGCCTTATGCACGTCGCCCCGGTTACGGGAGTGTAGGGAGCCGACGATTTTAAGAGGTCGCAGAGCATCCTGGATTAGGAGAATCGTTCGCTTCTTTAGTTTTTTGTTATGTTATTTTGAGTTGGGATTTTTATAAATAAAATTGGGGTATTATAATCGTATTCTATTCTGTTCTACCCAAATGATTTACAATTATAGGTTATATTATTTTGGTTATCGATGACAGGGTTCTATGAAGTGCTATTGTTATTAAGATATCTACAATAATAACATCATATCTGTTGGCGATGTAGGCATTGGAAACGATTAAATATTCATACGTGTAATGTTTATTCGTATTATAATGAATAGAACCAAAATCCTGTAATATTTATGCAATCAATTGTTTTTATTTCAGCTGTCATTCGTCCAAGCATCACACAGTTGTGAACAGCTGCAGAATGGCCTTTGTAGGGATGGCGCTTTGCGTGCGTTTAGGCGGGTGCTTCGTAAGTGTTCTCTCAAGAGACGTACACATACATTTATCAGTGTAATATTAGGGCCTGGTATGAATTGTCTTGCATGTTGATACGTCGTAAGGCTTCGCCATTTGTTCTACTGAGACTTGAGAACAGACATGACCATTGTTTAGCCTGGAAAGCTATCTCCCGTTCAGGGGCGAGGTAAGCACGATTGCAATTGCATTTCCCTCGTGTTCACCATGCTCCTTGACCCATTGCACACTTAACCGTTTGCGAATGGCAACGGGGTTCAACGACCCACATCTTAACATGTCAACATGTAGTACAATTATGAGCTAGTTTAAAACGAATCTATGGAAATATCGTTCTAGCTATTCTCCGTTCTATTGATGTAGGTACAAATAGTGTATAGTTCATATACCAACCATGTGCATTTTTAATAGTGTCTGTTGTTGAAGAGCCTAATCAATTTTTGAATCAACATGTTTG
The DNA here is from genome assembly GCA_963942505.1 of Lordithon lunulatus. NCBI lineage: Eukaryota > Metazoa > Arthropoda > Insecta > Coleoptera > Staphylinidae > Lordithon > Lordithon lunulatus. The sequence continues at coordinate 36,150,531 of OZ012667.1, read as the reverse complement.
ATGTACATACTTCGAGGCAGTTAGTATACTGCATCATTGCGTGCACGAAGCCTTAGTTTAGGACCTGCAGAGAGCAAGGGTGGTCCACTGTAGGGCTACCTTTAGACAGACAACAGGCACTAATTCCCGCTACAGACGCTGGGAGGACGGGTACTCAGCAGCCAACTGGCCTGGTCTCGCAATATGTGCCAGCGGCCCGGTGCAAGGCAAAACTATAGCCAGGTACCAGGCCCTAGTCGAGAAATGCGCACAAAAAAAGTCACAACGCGAGGACCAGCAAGTGCCCGAGTGTGAGGAAAATGGCAGGACAAGGGAGAGGATCTCCACAGATGAAGATAACATACAGGAGAAGAACCGGTGCCGGATGGCCCATGATCTTCTGTACGCCACAGTCGGGTAAGGTGGGTACCACTTGGAGTTCACCAGCGGGTTCAACAAGGCAATAGCGATGTGGAGGGACTTGACGACCTCGGAGTCGATGGGCGGCTTTCTGAGTGTGCTAAGGGGTGAGGAGGAAAGTATTAAGTAAGAAGAGGGACAAGTTTTCATCAGGGTAAGTCGTAAGTGTGTATCTCTCCCCGAACATCGATCAGATTGGGGCGCGAAACTGTATCGCAGAACTAGATAGGATATACGCCGGGCGGGTGGGAGAAATCTAGTAGTCGGAGGGACTTCAATGCTGGGAGCGACTGGAGAAGTGCCCGTGAGAATGAGAGGGAATATACGCTAGCGGACCTGGTCGCGGCGCACAACCTACACGTCGCGAAAGGCGGATCCCCAACCTTCGTGAGATGGGATTAGTAATCTAATCAATACTAAACCTCACTATGAGTGGCGAAGACCAATCACGGAATCTCAGGTGGTGGCAGGTGCTGTAAGCTGAATCCGGCAGCGACCACCTGTATATTGCATTCCAAATAGAGCCGAACTTGGCCGAAAGAGAAGAAATGAGAAGAAGTTCTAGAGACAGTAGTCGAAGGTGCAGGTGGACATCATTGCGCTCAGGCAACTGAGGCCTAGACCTCCTTCCTTTAATGGACAGTGACGAGAGAGGAGTGGCGGTAAAACACCTCTTCTCCGTAGGAAAAGAGCAGAGGTAGCCATCTTCGGATGAGAACGAGGAAGAGGAGTGAACCCCTTTGTCACGGCAGAGCTCGTGGCGGCCGTAGCTAGATTAGCAGTGGCAGCAGATTTCACCAAAGTATAATCAAAACTAAGTTACGTGATATAATAGCCACATGCAAACTATGGTTTTAAAATATAGTGCAGTGTTTCCATAAATATGGCACCGAAGTTTGTCTTCGATGAATGGACGACGGATATGTCGGAAGTCGGGCTCCGCTCATGACAACCAACGGACTCGGCGGCCTGACTTTTGCGCACGGCGGCAGTGAGTTGCGGCAATCACCAGATTTGCACCACGGAACAGACTTGACGCTCAGTATGGCCTGGTCTTATTGCGTTAGATAATGTTATTTGCGTGGGCCTTAATGGTTACCCACCTCCTACCAGCTCTCCCGTAGCAGATTTCGACCAAAAACGAATCAAACCTAAATTACGTGAGAGAAAATGCACGTGCAAATTAAGGTTTTAAAATGTAGTGTAGTGTTTTCGTAAATATAACACCAACATTTGTCAAAAATAGATGGACGACGGACATGACGGCACTCGGGCTCGGCTCATTTTAAACGACGGACTCAGTATGTCCTGGCCTTATGGCGCTAGATGATGTTATTGAAGTGAGTTTTAATGGTTACACACATCCTACCAGCCTCTTCCGCAGCAGATTTCTACTAAAAACGTATCAAACACGGTTTTAAATGTAAGAAAGGCGTTGTTTATAAATAGTGTTATCTAGTAAAATTAAAAGCAGGAAACATTTGTTGCTTACAGCTTAATGGGCGTTTCCGGGATGCTGCACTAACATCCGAACCAGAATGGGAGTCTGAACAGTCTATTTAAAGCACATAGTCTAAAATGCATATTATATAGGTAATATCAAGGAATATTTACATGTTGATATATTACGTATGTGTACGTAATGCATGTCTTAGCATTGAGGCGGGAAGGGCAGTATTGGAGTCACAGCTGGCTACTGCTACAAAAACCACATATATAAGGATATACTTAAAATGTTCCAACGAACATTTTATCTAATAATGCATCTTTTGTTTAATTCTCATTAGACGCTGATTCCTACGTGTAGAAAGAAGACATTGTTACATACGATATAATGAAGTTTGGCCGAACTGCTGAGGATCTGGACACCCTGAGATTGAACTGAAACCTGTTGGGAAGGAATATCATGATCAGAACGAATGGATCACCAGAAATAAAGTTTAACTCACATGGCCGCGGCGAATCCGATCTAGTACTACAGACAGCGACCCTTCGAGATGATCAAGGACCTGGGTCACTCATCAACAGGCTGCCGTAGACTCTTTGTGGACCTTGTCGCTATGGCTCAAGTATGCCGCCATATTTTCCACATCCATCTCAGAGATGTCCATTGATTCCATTGCCGTTGCAATCCGCTTCCTCAGAAATGTATCCTTCATGGTGGCCGGCTTCCAGTGCCAACTTCTGCAGCAATACTGTTACCCGTTGAGGTCTTTCGCCAGTTGTCGCAAACACATAGTGACAGTCCAGCCTGATGTTGGTTTGTGACCGGATACTGTTGCGTAGGAGATAATCCAACATATCCCCATGTGTTTGCTTCAGAATACAGGCGACCTTCTTGTCCCGTTTCCCCCGAATACAGACATGTTGGTATTTCCGCGCGCTCTCTTTTTGATTCAGGTTTATCGCTCTGAACTCGCCAGCGTTCTCATCTAGGCGATAAGTCCTCTTTCAAAAATCGGTCACCTCCATGCGCTGGACCTCCCCAGGCGATTGTGAACGACAATGTACGTCAGCAGGGTCTCCAGAATACCCATGTACGTCTTAGAGGAGAAGGTTGTGCTCAACTGCTCATACAGTTGCTTAATCTTCCCCTCTAAGTACGTCAGCATTTGGGAGATTTCCCACTGCTGCGTAAGACCTATTTCCATGTCGAATTGTTCTACAAGATCATTACGTTTTACAGGAATAATTCATCGAAGTTTAATTAATAGTTTAGTCTTGCTACTTGCTACTTGCTACTAATAAATGTGTGACATCTTAATTAACAATACACACTTATTAGTGTAAACAACACGAAACTTTTATATATAAGTGTACGCGTGTCTACAAAATTAACTAACTCGACGAAAACGTTCCCAGCGCACCGCGCGCCTCTGATAAAAGGTAAAGTAATTCGACAATATTGACACTTCAAGTGATTAAAATTATATAGAGTCAGGTACCGCCGCATGGAACATAAAGCCGCGGTGATGGTGGTCGAACATTCCATCCCCCTTGAAGCATCCGACCAGCTTAAGCGGAAGGTCTTCAGCCGCATGATGGTTGACGAATACACGGAAATTATCCAACACGACCCTCTCATAGCGCTTTATGGTCAATGGCTCATAGAGAAGTATATAACCAGCCACATCTGCATACGTTTGTGTTCACCAAGTAGAGAGACGTGGCGAGGGTGCTGAAGCATGCTCAGCAGCTAAATACTGATGTACGATGCCTGGAACACCTTATCTACCATGACAAGTACGACCTGTGTTGGCGACGAATGCCGCTACCGGTTTCAATCCGGAAACGAGTGCATTAACTGCATGTGCCGGTTAAGATAAGTCTACCGAAAATACTCTTTGCACTCTGGGCAAGGAAGCTTGGCGCCAACCGCCCTACGCTTAGCCACACGTTGGCTCACGTTTGAGCAACTCAGGTTGTGTTTGTGCATGCCGTCAGCCCTTAAAGAAGCGAAAGCCTGATTATTAGAAACCACTAGAGCCTATAAAAATGGTTACCTTCGGGTAGCCGAATCCACTACTTTGTGATTTTGCTCTCGCAAAAATAGCACGGGTACTTCTTCCTCCCAACCAACCAACCAACCAAGCGATCGATATCCTGTACATGTAGTATTACTAATATATGTTCAATATGATGATCTACGAACATAGACAAGGAAAGCGAACATAAGTCGTGCATTTGTTATGCAAAAATGGGCATTGTATCCTTGCCCATATAATGCAGGGTATTAATTGAGCCTGTAAGAATGAAAGTGGTGTAAGTCAAATTTGAATTGTTTTGAATATGAGAAGATTTTGTGTTTGGTATTTATGTAAATCTACGCGCACAGTTACAGACTTACACCACTTTCATTCTCACAGGCTCAATTGATAGATGACGTAAGTAAGCATATTCCTTAAACAACTTATCGTTTGGTAAGGTCCGATTTGAACAACGCTTTACTGTAATCTATTAGAATATGGCCCATTCTATTATTTATCCACCATATGCAACACTTCACATGTTTTCACTTCCGAAGGTCATGTTATTATATGTGTGTTATGTACGTATTACGTATGTATTATCTGTGCATGTATTGATAAGATTGATTTTGAGCAAACCATAACAGCAACACTTTAAAACAGTTCATTAGTACATAAATGGATTCATATTTAGTGTAAAGTTGCTTCTTACAGCAATGTTGTTCAGCACCAAATTATAAAAGCATCTTACACGGTCAATAATACTGACATTCCTAGTACTGTCAGTATTTGCTTGAATCCTCTTTCAATATTTATCAACTATCCAGATAAACATCAGTATGCTCTTCGTTCCATCATTACTATATTACACGATTAATAATGCAGTCAATATTTTAGTATAATGAAAATTTAAAACATGTTTTCGTACAGCAATAAGTATTATTATTCTAAAACATTGACAGTATTATTGACCATGTAATGTGCTTTATACAGGATTATGAATCTATAACAATTTTATACTAATGAACCGTTGGAAAGTTATACGCCAATATTTGTTTCAGATTGCTTTCTTTTTCAGCTGTCAGATATTGTATTGATGAATATATTGATTAGTTGATTGACATTATATTAAAGCAAACTGCATGTTTAATAAGGTGGCCAGATTTCGAAGCTAGAAATTCGAGACTCCACATACATATAGAATGTGTCCCAAAAGTATGGAAAAGATGTCGATGACGTCATTACACACTATTGTGGAGAAATCACTTACCAAAATCGATAAAAAAGATGCACAAAATACAAGTGTCAATTTCAATGTTAAAAAGTATATTAAATTGATCACTACAGTATGCAATAAACACTATTCACTATAATACATAATTAATTAATAAATGAAACGAACGATGTGAAAATAGAAAGCCGTAATCGAGAAACGTGACAAGCAAAACTCAGTTGAAGACAGAATGAATTGCAGGTTTACCGCTTGCGTTATCGCAGGCTCAATATATATTGCGTTTGACTTATCTTCTATACTAAGAGGACAAGTTAATATTTTAATAAAAGATGACAAAAAAATTAACCTGACCTGAATATTATATCTGGTGATTAACTCCAAAGTCGTTAAACATAAGGTGGCCATACGTCCCGAATTTCCCGAGACAGTCCCGAATTTTCAGTTAAATTTTAAATTGCCAATTCTTCTAATGAAAGCGTACATTTTCGGATGAGCAATGACGTCATCGACATTTTTTCAAATGACAACCCTATTTTTCTATTGCGGATTTTGAAAGGGATTATTTTTAAGCAATCAGCTATGTAAATCATGATATAGGTCACATGAGGAAATTACCGAGAAAAATCATTTCAAATGTCAGAGTGAAAAAAACACGAAACGCGAAATAATATTCAATTAACAATAAGAATTTAAAGTAAATGCTCAAACTATTTACAGTCTGACAATGAGCTAATCCATGTAAATGTAATAATGAACATTTACGTTGGCTTTATATTGTTTAATTAAATATTATATCCCGTTTTTTAACTCTGACCTTTGAACTGATTTTTCCCCGGAAATTTCTTTATCATAATATACACCGCTGATCGAAGAAAAATAATCCCTTTCACAATCCGCATTGCTTATTCAAAAAAATTTGGAAAAAATTAAAAATCTACTTGTCCGAGCAATTTTTGCAAAAATCATAAATAAAGGTTCTATCGAATTTATTCCGTATTTTAGGGATATGTAATGTATTTAGGGTACCAAATTTCTAACTTTGAAATCTGGTCACCTTATTAAACATGTAGTTTGTTTTAATACAATGTCAATTTACTAATCAATATATTCATCCATACAATATCTGATAGCTGAAAAAAAAGCTTACCTGACAGCCGTATTCACCGACGTTATAAATAAATCTATCAATAACTATTGAACCCATAAGTATTCGTTGTTATAGAAACAATAAATACATTATCTAGGGAATCTAGTTACTTTAGATTCTGTCTATTGCATACACTGAATAGTTAAACAAAAGGTGTCATCAAAGCTCCAATCGCAAGCGCTATTCAAGGCATTTGACATTTGTTTTGGCATATTCTGTCTCAATGACGTTGTCAATTTATCCATTCAATAGCTAATGGGACCTATGAAGTTTATAGGATGTTGGTGAATACGGACATGAAACAAATATGTTTGTCGTGTATAACTTGGCAGGCCATTAATGAGCAGCAAGGCCGTTCCATGGGAAACTGGTGGCTGCCGCAACTTCCCCGTGCGCGAATTCCCAGTCCGGCGAGACCGTCGTATGTCATGAGCCGAACTCTACTTCCGTCATGTCCGTTGTCAATTCATCGGAATTTTGGTGTTGTAGTTATGGAAACACTACACTATACTTTAAAACCATACTTTGCATGCGACTATTATTTCACGTACCTTAGTTATGATTAGACTTTGGTGAACTCTGCTGCCGGGGAGTAACTGGTTATCGGTGCGAGACTTAAAGCTGAATAGGTGACACATGATGGTGGCAATAAAAAACACGAAATAGTGTGATATCATGTTTGTTAAAGATCATATTTTTGCATCTTTTGTCATATACCGCACAGTGCGTAACCATGCATAAACACTATTTTATAATAAATGTGTATAAAATGTCACTTTGTACGTTCTTTTGTTATTCCCAAACATATTATATTTGCAGAACATATTATCTAAATCATAATTCTACGACAAGTATATAATACATCTAGCTAAGATCTATATTTATCTATCCACCGCCTGAAGGAGCCAGCTAATAACAACTAGCTAGATCTCCAGGTTACACTGGCCATCGTTAATGAGAACTTCCCTGTTATTTCAAATAATTACTAATAACAAAATGTTGAGTGACTCTTTTGAAACAAGGCCTGTATGTGGAACAATTTCTTTTGCCCTGCTATTGCACAACTTATCACGAGTTCCCACTGAATAACGTGGTTACAAACAGAGGTACTTCGTGCCATCATAGCAATGGATTAATTACACAGCCCTTAGTTATTTCTAATTATATGTAAATTCAGACATATTGATAAACACCCCTCTTAGAACATCCAGTTCAAATGTACCTACGTACAGCCTTAATGTTGCGACAAAAGGACAATGTTGAATGTAGTATTAAATGTAGAAATGCAGACAGTTGCATTCGCGTCTATTGTCATTAATAATTACATATACATTTACTTTGCCACTGTACAATTTAAGGCGATCTCTCATTAAGTAGCGTGACTTACGATTCAACCAGTGCTAATTTATGTAATATGGCATTCAATTGATTAGACAGCCCTTGGTTATTGCCAATTATGTCGACATTCAGGCGGGAGCCTTGAGCGGCCTACAATTCATTGCGTTTTCACCTTCGAGTGGCCTTATCATTGCGACAAACGGACAATACATTATGTAGTAGTAATTATAGAAATACAGACAATTGCATTGGCACCTATTGTCACTAACAATTACTTTACCACTGCAATTTCGGCCACGTTTCGTCGCCTTCGAACAGGGTGAAGCTAAAGTATGGACAGCTCGTCGATTTTAATTTTAAATTGCAAATTTTTAATGAAAGTATCAACATTTTTCGACCATTTTTAAATGAGCAATGACGGTACGGACAATTTTTTTAAATGACAACCCCATTTTTTATTTTGGGTTCTAAAAGGGATTATTTTTATGGGACACATAAGAAAATTTACGACATATTTGTTTGCGAGTGTCAGAGTGAAAAAAACCCAAACCGAGAAATAATACTTAATTATACAATAAAAAGCTAAATTTAATGCTCAAACTGTCCACCATGACAGTCTGACAATGAGCTAATCGAAGAAAAAAATTGTTTTCAACAATTTCAGTAATATCTGGAGATATTAAATCACGATTAATATCTCCAGATATTAAAAATGTTGAAAACGACCTCATACTCTAAATGGTGCATAGTTTGAGCATTTACTTTAGCTTTCAACGTTCAACTCCGAGGGTGATGCGAGGGTTGGGTGATGTTGCACAGTGGAGCGGAATCCCGAAAACGTGGCCAATATTATTAAACCTAATTTTAGTTCAATTTGTTGTTCTTCGGGGGTTTTCGAGGTCGCTGATTACAAATCAGATTTTCGATTTATAAAATTCAAAATGTCGGAACAAAAATGGCGGGGACCAACTTCAGACTGTTCTACTGGGGGGAAGGGGTAGGTAGAAAAATCTATCCCTTTACAGGTGGATGCTAGGACAATCCCTGAACCAGCTAAGACAATTTTTGTTCGAGAATAGGAACGTCGGTTTTACTATTTTTGGATACGTTTTCGGGAAAGGGTCCAACTGTGCGTCGTCGCATTCAATCACTCTAGACTGTTTCGTTCGCTACTCGTTACATCTCATAATAATATTATTTTGAGGCGTCAAGGGACATGTGGTAAACATACTGAACTATTAATTAGTCCGCTTGTATTATACATAGACGCGCGATAAATAAGATATACACTAATCAATAATTTTGGTATAATAATAATAATAACTATAACAAAGGTTAATTGATTTCTTGGGTGACATGTATACATCTGGTGATTATCTACACCGTCAATAAACAATTCTGGGTTCATATGGTAAATAGACCCACTCGACCGTTATCTCCGCTGGATGAAATAATCAACGTGGGTGTTAATCCTATCCCAGGGACTGGGGCTCGTCTTTGAGGCATATCCCAGAGACTTGGGCTCGTCTTTGAGGCATTTTCCGGATTTCCTTTTTGGGAGTATGCCTTTGACAATTTCGTCCTTGGTCGAGTGTTTCTCCTTAGTTTTTGTTTAAGTTGTTTGCAGGTTTGCTAATTTGTGCTAAAGAAACCATATTTTAGAATAAATGTAACTGTAAAATAAAAGTGATACGTTACTCTATAGCTAATCAATGTATTGCGTATTTTCGCAGCATTTTTTCGGGGGAGAGGGGCAATTTTGGAGTCGTAATTGACTCACCAACTTGCATTGGTTGTCTTTTTACGGGATACGAAGAACAGGTAAGGTATTTAATGTCGTGATCGCATTATTTTATATTTTTATTTAAGACTTAATAAACATTCAGCTTACTACCGAGTCTCGAGGGAATAAAGTGGGACTCAAATCTGATACCGAAAAATTCTATTTATTAAATTATTGGCTTAACATGCATGAATCGCTATAAATTGGGTGGTAGAAATCACCAGCGGCGGCATCCTCTTACGTGCCAGAGGTATCTGATTGGTCCTTATTCAATACACAGACCATGACATGCCCTAGATGTTGCTCTTAAGAAGAAAGTAGAAATCGTTGACATCTTATGCAGGATGCCGAAATTTCATGAGACTAACAATGTGTGTAATGTGTTTAATGAGTTACTCAAATATGGACTTTTAATTTAGACGCTCCCAATATCAACCACTTTTTTCCGATATACTTTTAAGACAAGGAAGAAAAATATTTATTATCCATTATTTATACTAATATATGTATGCTTTTGTACACCAACAAATACACTGTAGAGAGTTGGATGATGATTGGAGATCAATGGTTAACTATATAACCGTATAAAATATGGTGTATTCTATTTAGAAACAATCACAGCTCACACCATTTCTTAATTGAAGTAATTTAAGGTCATTTATTTTATATTGTTATGTGTGCGCTCGTTCATCGGTTGTATACATTAGTAATTTGAGTATGAATAAAACACGTACAAATGCCGATAAAAATTATACGTACTTAATGCTTAACTAATCGATTACTAAATGAACAGTAACGAAATAAAAATAGACAAGCGAAAACTGTGATTGTGTGGCCAAATTGAACCCGGGCTATGAGCTATCGAAAGAGTTCTAAACATAAAATCTCTAGTCGCCTCGGTTATAAAAGATCTTTCTCAGTATTTTCACAGATTAGCGTTTATTAGCGATTTATTCATTTCTTTACATATGTCCATACCCTAATATCCTATATAAAGGGGCGGTCAACTACCTAGGACCGGCTCTATTGAGGATTATCTTTATTATGCCGAAGCCGAATTTTATATGCAACTATTTAGAAATGTAGGGCTATTGCACCCAATGATGGTAAGTGAGAAAATGATAATTGTTATTTATTCAGCAGGAAAATTATATCGGCTTTACAATATCAAAATCTGATAACTCTTCTATTGTAGGCTTGCATGAAAACTCTTCTACTGTAGGCTTGCATGAAACTGCCACCGTATTTTATCGTGAGCAATGTTTTACATAGGTAACATATTAAATAGTTATTGTACTTCCACAATTCAATATTGAAAGACTATAACACAATTATAACGTTACTTAATTAAATTTGTAACCGATGAAATATTGTTTCACTATTCATATAAAAGGTGCTATTAATAAAATTGCAGATAGACGGACGAAAATGTTACGACCACGTGCGAATGCAGACCGGCGATAAATGCCGATAAAGCAAGTGAAGAAACTATAGGTATTACGGCAAGCATTTAAATGCTATCCATATAGGAATATGGATAATATCCATCAATATTTTCTTCACTGCATTGGCACGTCGTACTTCACTGGAGGGAGGTTATTTGCCGGTATATATAAGTGATATGAGAATTACTTCAGCACAGATTTTGTTGCGTATTGCTGTAGTCGGATTGTCTTTGCTTTGGCTTTGCTATATTTTTATACGTTTATTGTGCTTTGTATATTTGTGTAGTCTAGTGTCTAGTATTTGGTTTGTACATTACTATTTTTTGATGAATTATTGTTTAAATTTTGGGATTTTTCTTGTTTGCTTTGTCCTTTCATTAGTAGAATTTATTTTATTTTACTTTGATCTATTTCTATTATTTAAAAAAAATTAATGTGGTCGCTATTTATAAAGCAAAAATTGTTAAGTCTGAGCAAAATGCTCAGCGAATGATCATTTCGCGTATTAGAGAGCGGCTGCGTAATGCAGAAGCGAAACTTATTAGAAGGAAACAATTAGAGGTGATTTATGATCACCGAAGTTTATATGCAACTACTGCACTGAAGGATAACTCAGTGATGGTAAGTCATAATTAAACAATAATTCTATTCAGAACCCTAATTACACTAGTGAACTATGGAATAAGGTATCATTTCACAATTAAAAACAATTTTCGATATGTGTTTGCTTCAAAATTCCCTTGTTACATCCTGGTTAATATATAGATTGCATTAACTGCTAAAAACAGAAAGCATACATCTTCTAATAATAAATATAGGATAATCCATATTTGACGTCCTTGTCTTAATGTATATCGGAGCTATAAGTAGTTCATATTCGTAACGTCTTAATTAAAGTCTATATTTCAGTTACGCAGCTTATACAGGTAGAAACGGTTGGGAGGAAGAAATACCCATGTTTTTTTTTTGGGCAAAGCAAGTTACTAATCTCCCTCGACACTTCGGGTAGCTGCCACACCAGATCCAACGACACGAAATAAATAAATATTTTATGCAGACAAGTGATTTCAAATAACAAGGTCGCTTTACAGACAAGCCTTGACTTCGCTGAGGGCGGATGGAATACATAAACATAATATCAGTTGCTCAAACGATAGCGAACGTGTGGCATAACGAAGGACAAAGGGCTCTAAGCTCCCTTGGCCAGTCTGCAAGGAATATGTTCGTGAAACGTATTTGAGTCGGCACATGAGAATGTGCATCCCGGCGAAAGGTACAGAAATTCTTCAAAATGAATTATTGTAATGATTGTAATTACTCTAGAGCAGTGTTTCCCAAGGTGGGGCCCACGCCCCACAGGGGGGCAATTTGATTGTTAAGGGGGGCAATTCGAAAATTGACTCGACACGAGTTTAACCCTTTCGCTCCGGGTCATATAAATGCAATGCTAGATTTCGGTGCCAAATTTAACGAAAAAAACAAATTCTTAAATAATTGCGGTAAATAATTATTAGGTATAATTTCGCTTGACGAGACCAAAATATCAACTGGGGTTTGGCGTCGTCAAGTAAAATTCCCTGCGACAGACGGCAGGCTCCGCGGGGAATCTCGGACGTTTTAAAATCTCGCTAAAAAACGCAGTTGTACGCACCTTAATGGCCCATCGCAACTTCTCTAGTGATTCACAGCATTCAGTTGGTGTTAATTTGAAATAAGTGTCCGTCAAAACTGTTGTAACAGCTCGTTGATTTAATAAATATATACATTGTATAAATATAATTGGTAAGTATTTGATTTTATTTTTATTTTAAAAGCATAATATTCCAGAAAATTTTGTCAAACGAAAAAATATATTATTTTGCGGTGGCAGTATAGTAATTGTGTTATATACATTTAAATAAATATGCATTTTTTAGTATACGTTTACTCTATGTCACATTAAATTAAATTTAACACATACTTATAATTTAGTTTTTAATTGATCTTATATTTATTTCTTATAATAATTAGTCCATAGTAAAAAGACTGGTCCAAGCAAGAAAAAAACTCGTCAATATTCAGAGGAATATTTAAAATTTGGGTTCATACCCGCTGTCCACGATGAGTGGATTCCTTATTGTCTTTTATGTCAGTAATGATTGACAACGAATCAATGAAACGAGGTCGTCTTGAGGCTCATTTGAAGGCGAAACATTAATTCAGATTTTAATTACTTTAAAATTTTGGAAAGAGAACTACATTAAAATCTTTATTTACTGCTCATACTTCAACTAATAATCGTGTTCTTGAGGCTAGTTATCAAATTTCTTTATTCATCGCTAAAAATTAAAAAAATCATACTATACGAGAGAATTTAATTAATCCGTCAATATCAGCATTTCTTAAAACGATTCTTGAAAAAGATGACAAAGTAGTAACAGCTATGCCACTCAGTAACAATACTGTTAGCCGAAGAATAAACGAAATGAGTGAAGATATTGAAAAACAACTTGTTGATAAGCTGAAAACAAGAAATTTCTGAGTGGAAATGGATGAATCAACTTTGAGAGACATATATATATATATATATATATATATAATAAGCTCAAATCTACTTAGATGTCAATGATATACAATGAAAAATAAATAAAGAAATCTTGTGCTGCAGATGGTGCTCCTAATATGATGGGTAAGAAAAATGGCTGCTTAAAATTGATGAAAGATGCGAATCCCGAAATGATTCTTGTGCATTGTGTTATTCATAGGGAAAACTTAGTAGCTAAAAACATCTCGCCTGTTCTAAATGAAGTACTACATTCAGTAATAAAGTGTGTTAATGCTATTATAGCTAATACTAAATGTGAGCGTCTCTTCAATCTATTTTGTGAAGAACAAAATGAAGACCATGTGAGACTTTTACTTCATACTGAAGTAAAATGGCTATCTAAAGGGAACTCCGTGAAAAGATTTATGGAACTGTTTGATACTCTTAGTGATTTTTTAAGCGACAAACCTGAAATGAACTTCAAGGAACAAATAAAACTCTTATCGATGCAAAAGCGAAGATATTTGGTTTCATTACCCATATTGAGTTATGTCAGAAACATATTACCAACAAAAACTGTGAACAGTTTCATTGGCTCCAAAAATATGAAGTAACTGATACCGCTTTACTTTTTATTGTCAAGCATCTGAATATTCTATCGGCTGATTTAAAAGAAAGATTCTCTGATTTAAAACAAATTGATTTTCCAACATGGATGATGCAGCGAATGTTAGTGGATTTGTCTGATATATCAAATATGCAGTATCAAGAAGAACTCGCAGAATTGAAAAATGATGAGTCAGTTAAAACTTTATTTAATATAAAAGGAGCGATGGCATGGCTTTGTGAGGAAACAGAAATCAAATACCCAAATTCGACCAAATGTGCAAGAAAACTATTGCTACCGTTTCCATTTCAGTTTCATTTTTAGCTGAATGTGGATTTAGTGCTGCAAATGATTTACTGGTCAAAAAAAGAAATCGGCTGGATATAACACAACGTGTAGACTTGAGACTGAAGCTAACCAAATTGGAACCTAATATAAAATTTCTGTGCAGCAAGCATCAATCGCAAGGATCTCACTAAATTAAAATAGTAAATTAATAAAGAAACATCTTTTTAAATTATTTGAAACTTGAATTTCAGTTATTCATTATATGTTTTGAAAATTTACTTACTGTGTTTCGTTAACAATTTCCTAGTGATTTCTTCCTAAAACCTATCTAAGTTTCTTAAATGAACAATTCAATTTATTATATTACAAATTATGTATGTTACATAGGGGGGCATAAGAATTTTAGAAAGGCTAAGGTGGGGCATAGCACAAAAAAGGTTGGGAAACACTGCTCTAGAGTAAGGTATCGCCGTTTAAAATCAGAGGCTACTGTGGTGTTGACCGAAACTACTGCCCCAGCAGAAGCATCAGATTTTCTCAAAGAGAAGGTTTTCACCCGTATGACAATTGATGAAGACAGTGCAATTGCACAAGCGGATCCGTTAATTGTATTATATGGCAATCGATTGATCGAGAAACACGTTCACCTCGTACACCTTCACACCTTTGTTTCCACCAAGGTGCGAGAAGTGGCGAAGGTCTTTAAGCATGCTCGTGATATGAATCCAAATGTTCATACGGTCGAAGATCTATTAACCCCGGACCGCTATGACCTGCTTGTTTTAGCCACCAAACAGGCTTCCAAGTTTAACGCCGAAACTGGCGTCTATGGTAACGCATCTTTGGCTAAGAGCACTGGCCATGCCTTTATTAAGATAGCGAAATTGCCAGAGTAAGGGAGTTTATACTATTACTATGAAATCACACTAGATACATTTTTTAGTCGCGTCTCATGAAATTACGGCGGCCTATTCAAGACGTACTGCGTTAATTAATCATATTACACATTATCTCGATCAAATACTACATATGTAAATTATATAGAATAGAAATATATATAGAAAATAACGAGAAGAAAGTGAATCTACCCCAACTTTCCGAGATTGCCAAAATGCTAATGTACCCAGAGGAAAAGAACTTCTCCTCTAGGATTTATACGCAGCTTTTTGTCCGCTCCGGGGAGGTGCAACGCATGACAGTGGATGATTTTTGCAAACGAACGAATCAAATCGATAAAACCTCAGATGAATTTAAGGCATTGAACCGAAAAGAAAAAGAGAATGCGGTACAATATCAGCATCTCATTATTCGGGAGAAGCTGGTCGCTTACCTACTGAAGCAAGCACATGGGGATATTTTGGAGTATCTATTGCTTCAGAATGTCCGGTCACAAACAAATATTAAACCGGACAGCCCTTTTGTATTTGCGACGGCAGGCGAGGGACCCCAACGAGCAGGACTTCTAATGCAGAAGTGGGCAGTAGAAGCTGGTGTGAACCCTGACGTTATGAAGAGTATACTTCTGAGAAAACAGCTGGCAACCTCGTCCCAATCTCTAAACTTGACTGAAATGCAAGTAGAGAATATGGTCTTATATTTGACCCACAGTTTGAATGTTTATAGAGAGTGCTACGGACAACCCGATAAGGCAATACACACACACACACGCACACACACACACACACACACACACACACGCACGCACACACACACACACACACACACACACACACACACACACACACACACACACACACACACGCACACACACACACACGCACGCACACACACACACACACACACACACACACACACACACACACACACACACACACACACACACACACACGAAAGAAGGACAACTGGAACGTTTTGGCTACAATTTAACTAAGTACTTAAAACAAAACTTCAGCTGCGTGTCCTGCGATAAAGATAGAGAACAGATGGACGTAGAGCGTCGTATCCCAATAAGGGAAACTATGGAATTGGGAAAATACATAGAAAAATAGCTTGAAACACTTCATGCGACATGCAAAAAATCTTTTTACACATCGAAACCAAAGTAGATAGACAAGGAGAGTTCTGGACCACTTCAACTTGTCCGAAAATGAGTGTGTTGCGCACACGCAAGCGGGCGCTGTTCCGGTCGACCATAAAATAGTACAGGCTGATAAAAAAGGATAGCGGATGATACAGGGTGATCAAAAAGTTTGGTAGATGATACAGGGTGATCAAAAAGTTTAGCAGATGATACAGAGATAAAAAAATTAGTGGATAATACAGGGTGATCAAAAAAAAGTTTAGCGAATGATACAGGGTGATCAAGAAGTTTAGCAAATGATACAGGTTGATCAAAAAGTTTAGCAGATGATACAGGGTCATCAAAAAGTTTAGTGTATGATACAGGATGATCAAATTGTTTAGTGGATGATACAGAGTGTCAAGAAGTTTAGCATATGATAGAGGATGACGAAAAAGTTTAGCAAATGATAGAGGGTGACCAAAAGTAGAGTGGGTGATACAGGATGATAATGAAACATTTTTGCAAATGATATAGGGTAACCAAAAAAGTTGAGCATATGATACAGGGTGATAAAAAAATAAATCATTGCAGATAAGACGGGTAATATAGTGAATTTAACAGAGGAAGGCTCAACAAAAATTGGTACTGGACGATTATCAAAAAAAAACGACTATAAAAGTAATCCATACGAAGAACGTTGCCCTCCAGTGAATAAGCCAGGTATGTTGAGACATACAGTTAATGTCAGAAAAAACGCATAAAAAAATACGGGCGATAAATGTGAAGGTTGCCAATAATTCATGTGAAGAACGTTGACCTCCAGTGGATAGCCAGACATGTTGAAGCAAAACCAGACGAAAAAAATACGGGCGATAAATGCGAAGGTTGCCAATAATTCATGTGAAGAACATTGACCTCCAGTGGATAGCCAGACATGTTGAAGCAAAACCAGACGAAAAAAATACGGGCGATAAATGCGAAGGTTGCCAATAATTCATGTGAAGAACGTTGACCTCCATTGAATAGCCAGACATACAGTGAAAGTCAGAAAAATGCATAAATAATGATAGTAATCCATGTGAAGGATACCACGGTTATTTCCCCAGACAAGCAACAACCTGTATCCAAACGAAAAAATATGTAAATAGTGAAGGTAATTAATGTGAATATGACAAAACAAAAAAGTTTTCGAGGAGTATAAATGCAGACAACTTCTGCTCACAGGTCAGTTCTCTTCGAGCATCGCACAACATGAGTTTCTTAAATAAATTAAACAACGTTGGTGAATTGAAACCGTTTGTCAAGATAACAAACTTGACTGTGGGGAAAAATTACCAGATTCATTGTGTTAAGAAAGTAAACTCAAGATATGGTGAGATGGTTGTCTGCACAATTGATGAAGGTGACTTAATTCTTCCAAAACGATTTTCCGAAATTGTTGTCCAGGAATTCAACGCGGAGGTTGTGTCGGGTATTTTCATCTGCAGGAAAGAAGGTGTTGCAGGATCCATCAGCTTTATTAAGGCTTAAACAAATTCAACTTGTTTTATATATTATTGTAATAATGAAAACTTGTTCTTGATGTATTTTTATTAAAGCATTTAAAAAAAAATTAACATATTGTGTGCATATTATTTATTGAAAATCAGACTTATTAATCCAACTGTTGTGTGTTGAATCGAATCCAAATAAATGCGAAGGTTGCCAATAATTCATGTGAAGAACATTGACCTCCAGTGGATAGCCAGACATACAGTGAAAGTCAGAAAAATTCAATCATGTGAGTAAACCATTCGAAAAGTGGTCAAGGTTGCATCCCAAGCAGTAACTCGCTGGGATCATTGATCGTAAAAAGAAATCAAGTGAGGGTATATATAAACACTGAGAGATGCATATTCGAGTCAGTTTTACATTTACCTTTAAGCAATCAAATTCAGTGATGAGTAATATAAATGATTTGTGCACCGCTGTGTTGGAGAACATTGAAAAAACCATAACTTTAGTCAAATCTAAAGAAGAGGTGAAAGATGCAATTAATAATATAAATAAAATAATTCGCACAGTATGTAAGTCAATAAGAAACAAATATATATATGAATTTCAATTGGGCTCGACATTGATGCAGCTGAAATGTTTAAAGGAAAAGCTAAAGCAAATTAAATTTGGTGGAGAAATTAAAAAAACCTCAATAATTTGGAAAGATCTAGAGTCCGCTTTCAATGCACGAATAAAAACCGGAGCAATAATAAATTTAAGCATTGCAGATCCACTGCAGTTTCTAAAGAAATCTTTTAAAAGTTTTTCAATCAAAATAAAGACTGCATTGAAATTTTCAGTTTTAAAAGTAAATGTCATACTAAATGGTAAATTTATGCTACCGCAAACCGGTGTCATCGAATTAAAGTCATTTAATACAAGAAACAAGGTCATCGACACAAACACAAATTTAAAACAATTTTATTATGAAAATGTGCTGGATAAGTTAATTTCAAAGTTAGAAGATTTTCAAGAACGGGATTCAGGATGGACCTTAGTAGAAATTTTATCGCTAAAAGTTAATATTAACAATTATAAACCAATAACTGCTGGTACTTATATTCCTCTACCTATTTTTATACAAAATAAAAAGGCTGTAGTTAATGTTAAAAATAATGATAAATACTGTTTTTTGTGGGCGGTAACATCAGCATTGTATCCAACTAATTCACATTCAAATAGAGTTTCATCATATCCACACTTTAGTAATGTTCTTAAATATAATGAATGTGATTCTCCAATGAAGTTAAAAGATATTAGAAAATTTGAATTAATGAATAACCTCAAAATTAATGTATATGTGTTAGTAAATAAAGAAATTCAAGTTACATACTTGAGTAAAAATACAGAGAATTGCAAAGAAATACATTTGTTAATGATTAAGTCTAAAGGGAATTTATATCATTTTACATGGATAAAAAATTTATCTAGATTGTTACATAAACAAATTATTAAACGAAATGGCAAACTACATTATTGTCATATATGTTTGAATAGATTCCCATCTAAAATTAAATTAAATGCACATTCTTTTTACTGCAAAAACCAGAATAAGTGTAAAATGGAATTCCCCAATAAAAAAATCATCAAATTTGAACATTATAACCACAAAGAAACGGTTCCATTCGTAGTATATGCTGATTTTGAATGTATTCTATCAAAAATCAATGAAATAAATAGTTTGGGTACGACTAGTTATCAAAAACACATTCCAATGAGTGTAGCATATTACTTAAAATGTTCTTACGATGATAGTTTATCAAGTTTCAAACAATTTCGTGGAGAATATTGCGTAGAATGGTTTATTGATGAACTAAAACAATTAGCTGAAGATATAGAACCGGTATTTACAGTGAAAGTTCCAATGGAGACGTTAACATATGATCAGCATTTACATTTTGCAAAGTCAACACACTGCCATATATGCGAGGAATTCTTTAGGATTGATGATATTAAAGTTCGCGATCATAATCATTTAACCGGTTCTTATCGAGGCGCAGCTCACTCGACGTGCAATTTACAATATAAAATTAAACGTGTAATACCAGTTGTGTTTCACAATTTAAGTGGATACGATTCGCATTTGTTTATTAAGCACTTAGCAACACGGTTTGAAGGTACAATTGGTTTATTACCTATTAATAAAGAGAAATACATTTCATTTAACAAATATGTACAGGAAAATAACATTCAATATAGGTTCTTAGATTCATATAAATTTTTAAGCAGTAGTATTGATACATTGTCTTCGAATTTACCGAACAGAGAAAAGAAAATACTATATAAATATTTTCCAGAAAAATGTGAATTTGACTTATTAATAAGAAAAGGAAATTTTCCATATGATCATGTAGATTCATTCAAAGTATTAGAAGAAATACAACTTCCAGAACGAAATAAATTTTTTAATATCTTGAATTATCAGCATGTTACTGATGATGATTATAATCACGCAGTAAATGTATGGAATACATTTAAAATTAAAACGCTTGGAGAATATTCAGATTTATATGTAAAAACAGATGTTTTACTGCTGGCAGATATAATGGAAAATTTCAGAAAACATATTTTAAACATTTACAATTTAGATCCTTTGCATTATGTCACTGCACCAGGTCTTGCATTCGATGCAATGTTGAAAATGACGAAAGTTCAGCTCGATCTGCTAGATAACGTAGACCAAATCCTTTTCATAGAGAAAGGTTTAAGAGGTGGAGTTGCACAATGTTCTAACAGGTACGGTAAAGCTAATAATGATTACATGCCTCAATACAACTGCAATGAACAAACATCATATTTAATGTATTTCGATATTAATAACATGTATGGAGCAGCTATGAGTAACAGTTTACCATACGGGGGCTTTCAATGGGTTGATGATTTATCTAGCATTGATTTGAATAATGTAAAAGATGATGATGAATACGGTTACATTTATGAGGTGGATTTGGAATATCCAGAAAAACTTTTTGATTTACATAAAGATTTACCTTTATGTCCTGATCATTTAATTCCACCTCACTCAAAACAATCCAAATTAATGCTAACTTTACATAATAAAACGAATTATGTGATACATTACAGAAACTTACAACAGTGTTTAAATTTAGGTCTTGAGTTAAAGAAAATACATAGAATATTAAAATTTAAACAGTCGAAGTGGATGAAACCATATATTGATTTTAATACAAAATTGAGAACTGCTGCAAAAACAGAATTTGAGAAAAGTCTATATAAATTGTTAAATAATGCTGTATTCGGTAAAACAATGGAGAATGTTAGAAAATATAAGGATGTTAAATTACTTACTAAATGGGAGGGGGCATATGGAGCAAAATATTACATTTCAAAGCCTAATTTTCACAGTTCTATAATATTTAATAAAGATCTTGTAATAGTAGAAATGAATAAAACAAGTGTAGTATTTAATAAACCGATTTATGTAGGATTTACAATATTGGATACATCAAAAATAATGCTGTACGATTTTCACTATAATTTTGTTAAAAAAACATACAACGAGGATTCGAAATTATTGTATACTGATACTGATTCCCTTATTTACAATTTTTTTAATACAAACATATATGAGGCTATGAGGAACAATTTAGACAAATTTGATACATCAGATTACGGTAGCAATAATGCATTTAATATTCCATTGGTAAATAAAAAAGTGTTAGGCTTAATTAAAGATGAATGTAATGGAATTATAATGACTGAATTTATAGCTCTGCGTGCAAAAATGTATGCCTACATAGTAGATAATATAGTTACAAAAAAAGCGAAAGGTGTTACAAAAAGTACCCTTAGAACAATAACTTTCGATAAATATTATGACTGTTTATTCAAAAATATGGAAATAACAGGATCTCTACTCAATAAAACAGAAAAAAAAGTTGTTAAGCCCATTTGACGATAAGCGAGAAATAATTCAAAATTCCACCGACAACTACCATGGGGCTATAAGAAGACAGGTTTGTAACGAGATACTTCAGTTTGACTCTTGTTGTACGAAGATAGAGATCACACCACCACCAACAACACCAACCAAATCATCAGCCAAAATATATGATGTAAAATTTCAAGTACTACGAGCAAGTGAACGTGTGTTTCTAAACTGTCTTCAGCAAAGTATAATAACAAAAAACAGTGAAGTGACAACATATATTTTAAATCACATTGGTGTGGTTGACGAAGTGTTAACGTTTGATGACTTTCAAAAAACAACTGGTGAAATCATGATATATGTATTAAAATGTAAAATGCGTCTAGATGAGTTTGTTAATGCATTTATAGATTTAAAACTTGAAAAGATTGATCTAAATGTTATAACTGATTTTATTAATAATGATAGTAGTTTAGAATACAATAAATTATATAAACTGTTTATAATTGTGAATTTATGTAGCAATTATTGTAAATATGAATCCTCAAGCGAAATGTTAACACTGCAAAATATGTTGGTTAATTATAAAAATATAACATATTTTGTTGATAAAGTGTTTTGTGATGCAGTGTATAATGCGAATCACAAATTCTTAACTCTGTTTATGGAAGAAACAACACGCTTGGGTATTGCACCGATGTTTCAACCGAGTAGCAGAATAAGTCACCAACAATTGTTGAAATGGATATTCAACAACCTGAACAATATCAAAAACGGTAAACATGTTGGCTGGCGCTGTGGACCTGATACAGGAAGTTGGCCATCAGATGAACCATTCGATTATATAAATACATATAAGTTCTTAACAAAATATTATAATTTGTAACGTTAAATAAAAAAACATTATTCATTAATAATAGATATATATTAAAAAAAATACAATGTGAGTTTTTAAGAAAAACCTACTTTATTCTTTTCAGATGAAATCCAGAGATTTTACAAGAACATTTTACAAACTCTTTGATCGATCATTTAATATTTGAATCACATTTTTAATATCATTTTCCGAAATATGAACTTTATCGGTTAGTTTTAGAATAACACGCTCGATATCCGCCATTGCTTTCTCAACTATAGCATCTACATATGATTTATTTGCACAATCTGAACCGATCTTTGGGTCGACAATATTTGTAATAACCTTCCAGTGCGCGTTTAATGTAGTGTCATTCAGAAAATCTATAGGCATTTGAATATGCCTCATCTTTGTCTCTATCATTTCTTCAAGCTTTTTCGTTACTTCACTCTCCGTTTTCCGGTCATCCAGATGTCTCTGAATGTGGCATCCAAACTTGTCGAGCGTCATGTTAATTCTGAAGCTATTGGTATGCTTATATTAGTAAATATATCCACTTTCTTTGAGTTCTTCTAATATAGATATTATCTCGTTGTGAACAGATGTGTTTCCAGCCTGTTCTGCACCAATCAAGAGTTCAAGACGTTGTGTCAATTCGTTCGGATCATTCCAAAATTTATACGTAGTGTTGTTGTTGGTAAGCCATATTCCACGACCTTCAGAAGTTTTCTGGCTTCTGCTTCGCGTCGAAACAGTAGGTGTACGAGGTGGAAATAAATCCTTGATAATGCGTTCATACTTGATTCCTCGCCGTACCATCAATTTTCCTGCTCCGTAGTCTTGATAGTGAGCTCGTGTTGTTTTGAGTATGTCTTTGTAATCATTTAGATCAAGTTTCGTGTATCCTATGGGTTGTTTCATAAAGAGTAATTGATAGAGACCTTTGGTGCCACGATAACTTTTCTCAAGTATATGAAAATCGTTGTCATCAAAAGTAATAGTACAAGTGCCTAACATCCGTTTGTTATTGTCTGTGTTAAATCGTACACCTGATACGTAATCCATATCAGCACCTTGTGTCACCAGCATATTGATGTACTTTCGAGGCAACTCTCCTAGTGAATTCAAGTACTCTTCACCCTGCTGTGTAGTATTTAGTGCTTCATTCAGCTGACTATAATTAGCAATTATACTTGTTTCAGAGTCGGGCGCCTCTGGCATATTTGATATTTCGAAAACCTCATCATCAGCATTTGCGCTTGCATCGAGCTGAAGAGGTTCACTTCTTGCCAGCGTGTTTGTTTTTCATCACCGTCATAATGTTCTTTCTTAGAATCATCTCTCTTAAAATCATTATCATCATCATCTCTTTTAATTTCAGTTTTTACAGCAATTTCTTCGTTGGGTTGTCTTTTTATTTTAGTGATAAGTTCCTGTAGTGAATGCACCAGAGGTCTTAGGTTCGACGAAATTACATCATCGGACTGAGCTCTTGACGCTCTCAATCAATGCAGTTTCTTTCGAATGTGTTTTCGAGTTTTTATAAGTTCTCTAGTGATATGGGGATGTATTTCACGACGACGTTGCATCGTGAATGTTGAATTGGAATCACATTTATGGGTATATATACGTATTAAATCCTTTACGAAATCTTTTACCAGACTCCAATGTCGAATCTTTATCTATTACTAAAAATCCGAATTTTTCCCTCCAACAGAGTTTACACATTTTTTTAAACTGATCGAATGTCATATCCATGCTCACGTGATCTTCATAAACGTGTCGCATATTACAGATATCCGTTAGAAAGAGACATATCAAGTTTGCATTGTCGCGAATTAACTGCTTGCTTGCACGTGCATATGACCGAATGAGAAAAAAGGAACACACATCAAAGTGAATCACGAATTATACTTTGTGGTGAGCACGCCAAGTCATCGAATATCATAATTGAGTTTGGTTTAATTTTGCTTGGGTGCAATATAGTCTCTGATTCGGAATGCGGGTAATATCCAATGGTCTTTATTGAATTCAGTAATTCATCTAGATATGTATACTTTGGTTGATTTAATGATTTACTATAAATATACACATTTTCAAATGATAGTCCGTTCGGATTCTCCAACAGGCTCAACATAAGATTTGTTTTACCACAACCTGAACTGCGATTATAGCACGAATTGAGTGCGGCAAAAGAGTACCATGTTTATACTGTGTTGCGGTGGTATTTGTAGATCAATCTCCATTTTCAACTTTGAGTTGTTCATTAGCACAAACTAGTCGCATGATGAATGACGTTGATACTTTGGTGCTACGGTATAAATACGAAAGCGTTCAGATTTTTTCTCAGTATATAAATGTCTACCGTAATAGACACAGTGATTAATAAATTACCCTTTGAACTACATCTCCCATCGTATCAATTTTGCGGACCCGGTACTAAGTTAGAACGCAGACTGCGTAGAGGTGATAAAGGCATTAACCAGTTAGATAAAGCCTGCAGAGAACACGACATAGCGTACAGCAATCCAAGAATCGATCGAAAAAGGGCAGATAGGAAATTAGCGGATCAAGCTTGGCAACGTGTGAAAAGTAGAAACGCTTCTATTGGCGAAAAAGCGGCTGCTTAGCTCGTGACAAACATTATGAAGACAAAGTCGGGGAAAGTCGGTGGACGTTTACGTCGTCGTCGTCGACAACAACAACGTGTATCATTCCGTAGAGCTCTAGTAACACCGACATTGAACGCAATTAAGAGGTCCGAGGCGAAATCATTGTCGGACAAAGCCAACGTAGGCTACGAAGCTGCTCGGCGTGCTCTCAAACTTGCTAAAGGGAAAAAGATTGCATTGCCTCGTATTATCCCCATACCTAAATACGGAGGGTTCGTCATACCCCTAATGTCTGGCTTGGCAGCACTGGGCAGCTTAATCGGTGCTGGTACAGGAGTAGCAAAGGCTGTACAGGAAGCTAAGACAGCAAGAAAACAGTTGGACGAGACTAAACGACATAATCGTGAAATGGAGTCAGTCGCATTGAGTGGAAAATCGGGGGCTGGTTTATTTCTGAAACTATATCGCAAAGGACTCGGTCTTTACATACAGCCAAAAAACTATTGAGATTACCCCGCAAACCTCTCACGAACTGCGACATTACACGGTACGTTAGAGTCAATAAAATCGATGGATTTCGCGGGGTATTCATGAAGGATCAATTTGCTAAGTTACGTCCATAAATGGACGAGTGTGCAATTGTTAATCTTGACAAGAGCACCGGACCTGGAACCCACTGGTGTGCCTATCGTAAGAATGGGAACAAGGTGTTCGATAGCTACGGCGATGTACCACCACCACTTGAATTAAAACAATACTTATATGGATGTGATATTATTTACAATTACGATAGATATCAATTAACTTCCTATGACTGTGGACATCAGTGTTTTGAATTTCTATATAAAAGCGTATAACGTACATGTGTAGGATATAGTATGAATCTAACATTCACCTTAAGAGGAAGCGGATCAAACATTTTGACCCATTGATCTAGACTCAAACATCAACTACGGACTTGGTTTAATTGGTTTCTACTCGTATAACTCTATACCGAATATCGAGGAAGGTATTAATAAATTTTACTACAAAGACAAGAACTCTTCTACCGCCTACCAAGAACTAGTGATACCAACAGGATCATATGAGATATCTGATATCGAGAAATATCTGAATAGTAAACTTCCCGGTGGAATTTCGCTAAAGGCCAACAATAATACGTTAAAGTGTGAATTACGCAGTGATAAATACGATATTAATTTTGAAGAAGAAGATTCAATCAGAAAAATTCTTGGATTTTCTGCACAACCATATCCAAGGGGTAAACCTTACGAGTCTGAACATCCAGTGGAAATACTGCGCGTTACAACAATTCGTGTGGAATCCAACATAACAACCGGTTCCTATTACAACGATAGTCTACAGCATACTATTCACGAATTTTCGTTAAAAGTTGCACCGGGCTTTGCGATCAGCGAGAAGCCGACCAATATTATATATCTACCTGTCAACGTACGAACCTTATCAAGTATATATTTACGTATTGTTAATCCAGATTCGCGACCGGTAAATTTTCGTCAAGAAGTCGTAGTTGTTCGTTTACATCTGAAGAAACATGGGCCTCAAAATTCGGACCTGTGAATCATATAAAAGAAACGCAGAAACTACATCTACCATCAGTTCATTAATAGCTTTGAACGCAGATAGTATACGGTTCCTCAAATATATATATATATATATATATATATATATATATATATATATATATATATATATATATCATACATACCAACCATACGCATCATCAACACACAACGATGAAATACGCATTCCAATTCAAACGCAAGACATTTAGACAGCTCCCTGCAATAGTTACCTGTACATGCAAAAAGAGCAGCAAGTTGGTTCTAAATGCATACTCATTTTTATTTGATGAAATCAGATATGAGCTGAACGGAGTTGACATTGATAGAATCCGTGACTGTGGCATGACCTCAACACTTAAAGGTCTTGTTTCGTTCAATAAAAATGAACGTAACGCACTGTCTGTTGCTGGCTGGTATGGAGGAGTAGGAGAGTCTACCACTGCAACCCATCATATAGATGACATCAATGCATGTATACCACTAAAAACGCTGCTTGGGTTCTGCGAGGATTATCGTAAAATTATCGTAAACGTTAAACAAGAGCTTGTCCTAATACGATCACGCAACGATAAGAATCTGTACAAAGGTGAAGATGGAGAATTCACACTAACAAAAATTGAGTGGCATGTGCCGCATGTACAGCTGAACGATGAACTAAAATTGCAAGTCTTGAAGAATATGAAAACACCCATTTACCTACCGTTTCGCAGCTGGGAACTACACCACTTGCCTGCACTGCGTGAAAATACATCTGATAATTGGGCAGTGCGATCCTCAACACAGCTCGAAAAACCGAGATATGTTGTAGTAGCCTTCCAAACTGACAAACGTGAAAAATCATCAGAAGATGTAACATTGCTTAGTAACGTTAATATTCGAAATGTACGATTACTGCTGAACTCTGATATATACCCGTATGATAAACAAAATTGTAACTTTGAGAAAGGTCGTTATTCCAACGCTTACTACTTGTACTCACAATTCCAAAGCAGTTATTATGAGCGTGAAAACGATCCAATGATTTCATTGGCTGAATTCAAAGATGCCCCCATATTTGTGATTGACTGTTCAAAACAAAACGAGACTGTAAAATCATTGACAGTCGACATTCAGCTGGAGTTCGAAGCGGATCAAAATTTCCCCAAGAAGACGCACGCTTATTGCTTGATATTGCACGATATTATCGTAAAGTACAATCCCCTGACCGGTGTAGTTCAAAAAGAAGTATGATTGTTATCGACATTCAAGGATATCAAGTAAATAACTGGTTTATTATAAAGGAGTTGGCAGCCTACAATGGACACGCTACAGAACATTACATTTTCAAGCCACCTTGTCCATTTTCTGAACTCAGTAACGGTGAGAAAAAGTGTGTGACGTGGTTAGAAAATAATTACCACGGCCTCCGTTGGAGTACTGGACATACACAAATATCTGAGTTAAGATCAATCTTGAAACACCTTACCGATTTGGAAGATAGTGTGTGTGGAAAGGTAAAATAAAAGTTGACTTTTTACGAAATTATATGGATGGTGTGAACATATTCGAATACCCGGAATGTAATCAACCGTCTTTGCGTAAATTTACATCTGTACCTAGATGTCTCTACCATCGAATAGCAAAAACTCGCTGCGCAGTCTCCAATGCCAAATTACTATTTGAGTATATGCAGGGAAGAGATGTTTCAGTTTAAAGATATTCACGATGCAGAACATACCGGTTTTATTTGTGCTCTTGGGTACCTTCACGAAGGAACTTTACATACACCAACCATCTGGTGTAGATGTAAAATCTGTACGTTTTACTTCTACCTTCTCCGATTTGCCGTACTACTACAACTACAACAACACAACATTGGACTGGACTCACACGACACTAATGGTTCATCGTTCAAAATAGCGATTCCTATGAATCAAAGTTCAACTTCATTTATACATTTCAAAACAGAATATTCCTTGAATGATAACCATACGATAATTTCCAATTGGACTACAGCGGTTTGGAACGAATCCAGGATAACATTTTATTATGTGTTATCGATGACATATTTATTAGTAAATCTGATTTGTGTTTTAGGTTTAACTGCTGCATATGTTTATAGTTATTATAGAAAAAATTGTAATCATTTTGAAAAAACTTATCAATAAATATTTTAAAAGAAAACGCTTTTGTTGTTTTGATGTTCTCATATATATATATATATAGCAGTGTTTTCTTGTTAAGTATGTTATTATAGATTCAAGTATGAAGAGTCTTGTTAAAAAGGAAATAGTTGAAGAGCTACATAAGTCTGCACGCAGAAATTTTTTGCGACGACGTGTTATTATTAAAGGATTAAATGACTTGTATCAAGCTGATCTGGTTGAAATGATTCCTTATTCTAAAGTAAACCGAGGATTTCGCTATATTTTAGTGGTTATTAATACATTCTCTAAGTTTGTGTGGGCCCAACCTGTGAAAAATAAAACAGGCATAGAAGTTTCTAAAGCCATGAAAAAAATTCTGGTACATCCATTTATTCCAAAAAAATTACAAACGGATCAAGGAAAAGAGTTTTATAATAAACAATTTAATACTTTAATGGAGAAGTTAAATATAAACCATTATTCTACGTATAGTGTAATGAAAGCTTCTATTGTTGAGAGGGTAAATAGAACTCTTAAATCAATGATGTGGAAGGAGTTTAGTATGCAAGGTTCCTACAAGTGGTTAGAACTATTGCAGCCAATACTTCTAAAATATAATACTAAAAAACATACAACGATAAATATGAAACCTGCAGATGTGACATACAAGCATGAACGGTCGTTGTTAAATAATGTTTTTAATAGTATGAAGTTATCCACATTAAACACAAAATTCAAAAAGGGTGATTATGTACGTCTTAGCAAATATAGGAAAATATTTGATAAAGGATATACCACAAATTGGACCAATGAAATATTCAAAATACGTGATGTTAAATTTACTAACCCTGTAACTTACCTCCTAGAGGATGCATCAAATCAACCAATTCTAGGAGGATTTTATGAAATGGAACTACAACTATCGAAATATTCTGATATTAACTTAGTTGAGAAAGTAATTAGACGGAAAGGAAATATGTTACGAGTTAAATGGCTTGGATTCGATTCAACACACAACAGTTGGATTAATAAGTCTGATTTTCAATAAATAATATACACACAATATGTTAATTATTTTTTAAATGCTTTAATAAAAATACATCAAGAACAAGTATTCATTATTACAATAATATATAAAACAAGTTGAATTAGTTTAAGCCTTAATAAAGCTGATGGATCCTGCAACACCTTCTTTCCTGCAGATGAAAATACCCGACACAACCTCCGTGTTGAATTCCTGGACATCAATTTCGGGAAATCGTTTTGGAAGAATTAAGTCACCTTCATCAATTGTGCAGACAACCATCTCACCATATCTTGAGTTTACTTTCTTAACACAATGAATCTGGTAATTTTTCCCCACAGTCAAGTTTGTTATCTTGACAAACGGTTTCAATTCACCAACGTTGTTTAATTTATTTAAGAAACTCATGTTGTGCGATGCTCGAAGAGAACTGACCTGTGAGCAGAAGTGGTCTGCATTTATACTCCTCGAAAACTTTTTTGTTTTGTCATATTCACATTAATTACCTTCACTATTTACATATTTTTTCGTTTGGATACAGGTTGTTGCTTGTCTAGGGAAATAACCGTGGTATCCTTCACATGGATTACTATCATTATTTATGCATTTTTCTGACATTCACTGTATGTCTGGCTATCCAATGGAGGTCAACGTTCTTCACATGAATTATTGGCAACCTTCGCATTTATCGCCCGTATTTTTTTCGTCTGGTTTTGCTTCACATGTCTGGCTATCCACTGGAGGTCAATGTTCTTCACATGAATTATTGGCAACCTTCGCATTTATCGCCCGTATTTTTTTCGTCTGGTTTTGCTTCAACATGTCTGGCTATCCACTGGAGGTCAACGTTCTTCACATGAATTATTGGCAACCTTCGCATTTATCGCCCGTATTTTTTTATGCGTTTTTTCTGACATTAACTGTATGTCTCAACATACCTGGCTTATTCACTGGAGGGCAACGTTCTTCGTATGGATTACTTTTATAGTCGTTTTTTTTTTGATAATCGTCCAGTACCAATTTTTGTTGAGCCCTCCTCTGTTAAATTCACTATATTACCCGTCTTATCTGCAATGATATATTTTTTTATCACCCTGTATCATATGCTCAACTTTTTTGGTTACCCTATATCATTTGCAAACATTTTTCATTATCATCCTGTATCACAGACTCTACTTTTGATCACCCTCTATCATTTGCTAAACTTTTTCGTCATCCTCTATCATCTGCTAAACTTCTTGATCACTCTGTATCATCCACTAAACAATTTGATCATCCTGTATCATACACTAAACTTTTTGATGACCCTGTATCATCTGCTAAACTTTTTGATCAACCTATATCATTTGCTAAACTTCTTGATCACCCTGTATCATTCGCTAAACTTTTTTTTTGATCACGCTGTATTATCCACTAATTTTTTGATCATCCTGTATCATCTGCTAAACTTTTTGATCACCCAGTATCATCTACCAAACTTTTTGATCACTCTGTATCATCCGCTATCCTTTTTGATCACCCTGTACTATTTTATGGTCGACCGGAACAGCGCCCCCTTGCGTGTGCGCAACACACTCATTTTCGGACTTACAAAAGTTGAAGTGGTCCAGAACTCTCCTTGTCTATCTACTAACCAAACAGCAATTCGCGGAAAGGCAAAGCAGTTCCAGGTGGAATGACAAATTAAATATAGCTAGAAAAAAAGTAAATGCCATAAGAAGGAGATATCAAAGAACTAACAATAATGTACAGTTACAAGAACAAAGGAAAGCCCAATACATGGAGGAAAAGAGGACTTATCAGACGCTGATCAGAAAAGAGAAATTCAAACTCAACCAACTCTCAGCACGCTTAAGAAACCCGATGATACGTACACAACTAACATAGAGGAGACCTTATACTACATAATAGACTACTTCACACCAATAGACAAAGAAGAGGACGATCACGATTACCATAGGCAGATACGTAATGAATTGAGGCTACCAAAAGAAGAACCTGATGATCAACTATTTACACAGGAAGAAATAATGCAGATAATACACAAAATTGACCCTAAAAAGACACCAGGTGAGAACGGAATAGGTAGTGCGATAATACTAAGAACTTTTGAATTATATCCTAAATTTATAACGGAACTATACAACCAATGCCTAATAAGATGGCACTTTCCCAGTTCATGGAAGAAGTCAAACTTAATCACAATTGTTAAGCCAGGGAAGGAAAATTCAGAAAATCCCTCGAAGTTTTGCCCAATCAGCTTGCTCAACATTGACGGGAAAATATTAGAAAATCTACTAATTAATAGGGTAATGCTCTATCTCAACTCTAATCACATGATTAATAAAAACCAATTTGGTTTCACCCCCCAGAAAAGCACTACCGATGCGATAATGACGGTCAATAATTTTATTGAAGAAGGCCTCAAAAATAAAAATGATCATAATAACCAGTCTAGACGTAAAAGGGGCGTTTACCGCTGCATGGTGGCCTGGCATATTATATGCACTAAAGCAATAAAGTGCCCAAGCAATTTAAGAATGCCGGCTGAAGATTACTTCACAGGTAGAAAAGCAGTAATTCCAAACGACAATACACACATCGAACGAAGGCCAACCAAGGGATGCCCACAAGGCTCTTGCTGCGGTCCGGGTTTCTGGATCATTCTCTACAACTCGCTACTCAACATTCAATTTAATAAAGCCAAAAAAGTTATTGCATTTGCAGATGACCTACTAATTATCACGCTAAGTAATACAATAGCAGAAACGGAAAACTACACCAATATAGATATGGTCAAAATCACTAAGTGGGCTAATAACAACAAAATTCAATTTAATGCTCAAAAATCCCAAACAATGCTAATCACCAAGAAACGCCCCAGAAGTAAAACAGTCAGGATATACTTAAATCACCAAATTCTAGAACAAGTCAACGTTTTAAAATATCTCGGAGTTCACTTCGACAGTAAATATAATTTCAACTTCCATATTAACTATGTGACAGGTAAATGCAAAAAATTAATAAATTGTTTATCAAGATCAGCAAAACTAAGATGGGGACTAGGCAATAAAGCTCTGCATATAATATACGAAGGGGCCGTCCTACCACTGCTATCCTATGGTGTTCCAGCGTGGAAAGCAGCATTAAACAAAACCTATAATCAAACACTAACAAATAGAGTTCAAAGATTGATGAATATAAAAATTTGCAAAGCTTACAGAACACTTTTTCCCACGAAGCATCATGTATTATCGCAGGGATCATGCCGATAATAATAAGGTTGAATGAAATTTCCGAAATATATGTAGCTACAAAAATAAGTAAGGAGTTTGAAGCTCCATATCACTACACCAAATTGCAGCATCCAGCATCACAAAGAAAAATTGCAGATGTAGATGAAAAGAAGCAGTACCAATGGACAATTTACACTGATGGAAGTAAAAACGAAGAAGGGGTGGGCTCAGGAGTAGCAATATTCAGGGATAACATAGAGTTTGCACAATTCAACTACAAACTGATTGACAGGTGCTCTATTAACCAATCCGAACAAATGGCAATTCTAAAATGTTTAACCCTACTGAAAGATTTAGGATATAATACCCATAATAAACTGGCGGCAATCTATACAGACATCAAGACAACATTGAACTTTTTAACAAACAACAACCATAGTAACTTAATAGAGAGAATAAGAGTACTTTTACATCAACTGGAAAACTTGCATTGGGAGATACATATAGGCTGGATCAGGGCACACAGTGGAATTATAGGGAACGCATTAGCTGACCAACTTGCAAAAGAAGCGGCATCCGACAATCAAAGGGCACCAATTTACAACAAAGCTCGGCAGAGAAGTTTTACAAAATGGCAACACAAATGGGCCCAGGCAACGAAGGGAACGGTGACCAAGGAATTCTTCCCAACTATTCACAGCAGGCTAAAGTTATCATTTGCCATTTCAC